>OY757271.1:0-227104 GCA_963584085.1 Pyrausta aurata | reverse complement strand
ATCAGAATGTTGGTTATGTTTTTGCTTAGAAGTTTGTGACATGGCAAATCCATTTCATAAACCTAACCCTATCAAGTTAGAGAGATTTATTCCTTGAATAACCTTGAATCCTCGAACTTTCAGTTTACTTCCGCATCCTTTTATTATTTCGCTTCAGGCTGAAGGTGAGTACTTGTGCCACAAACTTAGCTAAACTGTGACAGCTTACCACAAATAATTAAATTAGGTTTGGACAACTGTTTAAATATAATAAAATCAACGTCAATCAATTCAAATGCCATAAGGGTGACATACATTTCTCTTTAGCCTCATAACATTTAAACAGTATTTCAAACCTTGTTTATTTATTTGTGGTAAGGCCGTGAATCTTTAATCTACATCCTTATCAGAATGTTGCACAATTGTTTGATTCAAAAGTCCGATACGACCAAGCAGAATTTTCGTTGATCATCAACGTCAAACGATGATTCTGTCCGTTTGGTTGGAGATAGCTGTTAATTTCAGATGTATCCCGCATTAGTGCCTAGTCTCAGCATATAGTGCCAATAGCAATTAGTTTAAATAGATTATCAAACAATAGTGTTTATTTCGCATAACGCCGGCGCCTGCAACCTGCTCTTGTCTCAATCTTTTTGGCTGCAAAAAACCTGAATGTAGAAAATTATGGTGATTTTTTCATTATGCTTGAAAATTAAAAGCTGTACATTTACAATTCCTACTCATGCTATCATCAAATGAGGTTTGAATCACTTTTTAATACATACATACATTTTTCAGGATGACTTATTATGCATAATATCGATGCATAGTCTAATGTTATTTTTGAATGTTTCACTACTGAGTAAGCGAATCCTCCAAGCGAACTTCCGAGTGATTTGACCTACCTTACGCTGAGCTATTCTTTGCTTGGTTTGTAAATGTAAACCTTAATTTTATACATTGAGGGTAAGCAATCAGCGGGCTTGAGACTCGCTCTATGTCCAGTGCCGAACGCACCGTTCGCTGTACGATGCCATTTTAAAATTAAGCCATTACGCTAGCAGTAACGTAACATATCACGCTATTATTTGTTATACTTTTACGTAAACTATATATTTTATTATAAATATTATTGAAAGGATTACAAAGTATCTATGCAGGTACCAGTTGAAACTAAATACACGTTTTTAATGATTTCTTTGACTTGTTTTGAGTGGTCTCCCTGAGGCATTCTCCTTCGTACTAATGTTTTCCATTTTGCTGATATTCTTATTGTATTCATAATTTTATTACGTAATAAGTAACGTAATTTTTTATGCGCTTATTTTTCTAACAAATATTATTTATATTTTATAATAAATTTATTTATGAGGATGCCCTCTGATTTATTTTTGTGATTGTTAAAATCTACTTTTATTATTTTATACTATCTGTTACCGCTTTCTCCTTTTTACTACACGTGAGTATCACAGATACTCAGTATTGATCACAGATCTTAATTATTATAATATTGTGTGCGTGGCAATTTTCACAGATAACTTAATTTTGTTATGCTATATTAATGTTAAGTCAAAGACGTTGCGTAGAAGCTACGCTGGTTGTAGCAGTGTTAAACATCACGTGTTGTTGAAATTTGTTTTTGTATTTATTATGTGGTACTTTGATGGTGCTTTTTGGGTTATATTTGATACTTCCCTTCTTTGTGTGAAATATTATGTTGTCGTTAAACGCAGAGAGTATTGTTTTATTGTACTTTATAATAATCGAACGTGCAATGTATTGAGATTTTTTATTGTTATGTGTAGTTTTTAGGCAGATGGCATAATAAAGTGTAATTTTATTTGTACAGTGCTTGATTTGGACGCGTCTGTGAAGATTGCGCACGCGCAACCCGCGTTATTTTGTACTCATTTTAAAGCTTTTATACAAATATATATTTTACGCTTCTCAGAGGAGTTATAGCCAAAGAAAGGTATATTGTACAAACGGCTGAAAGCCTTATTTTGTTGTTTAGTTTAAATACTGTCTTGCCAGTGGTTCCGGTGTGCTACGTATAGGAAGTATTCGCATATAGGTGTTTCGCATGACCGATGTTTTGCAGTGTGAGACGCATTTTGTACGATGCTAACATTCGAATTGTTTTAAATTACTAATTCGCCTAACATCAAGTTGTTGTTACGAGCGTAACATTACATCTGATGCACAAATGTATAATGAAATTATTCTAAGAGAGTAATTGTAAGTTTGTAGGTAATATTTATTGTGTGTACTTAAATTTAACTAATAAAAATATGTCTCACATTGAAAATGTCTGTATGTAATGTTCAAATTGATTGTGTTAATAATGTAGCTAACACAGAGAATATGAGATATGAAGCGATGGTGGGGGCAGGGCGCTGGTGGGCTGAACTTAAGGAACTCTAATATGTTCTGTTTCAAATAATTCTGGCCCCTGCCCACTCCATTACAAATATATATGTTGTTTGTTCACTGATCACTATTAGGACACATTTAGCTGAGTAAATTAATGCATATGGTATAGTTTTATGATGAGATAAAATATGTATATGTAATCCTACATGTCTATTAAATCAATGAAAATAGATTATAACAGGCATTTTTATTTTGATATCATTTAATTCCTGACACATTCAGAAGAAAAATAATGCGATGACAGTTTAATCATAGTTTAGCATAGTAAGTACTTCTTTTTGTTATGAAACTACCTACCTCAGATCACAGAAAGATCTTCTTTTGCTCTCTATGATCTGATGAGAACTGGAAACTATCTGAAACTTTGTGATTGAAGTGATTGACTAAGTAGTCTACGTTATGTTGCAGTGGTGTATACTTGTTTTCGACCAATCAATGTGAGAAACGCCTGTAGTGTAATATATGAAAAAGCAATAGGATGTATTGAAAGGTTGATGTTCTCTAGCGTTTCAAAGCGTAATGTTATTCAAAAGAAAGCGTATCCTTCCTTCACGATTTGTCGCAAAAAGCTTGCCTGCCGTCAGCGCGCTGCATGCATCGCGGGCGCAGAGCAAATTGCGCATTAGTTCGCGCGCATTACCCGCGCCATATACGGATGCGGCGTGCGCACGCGCAGGCCTAGCGGTTTGTGTGGCCAGAAATATTTCGATTAGAAATAAAATATTTGTTATAAATAAAAAACGTACCTAGTATATAGTATATTTCCTATTTATTATTTGGAATATTTTCCATTTCCTCCCATCATCATTATGTGTTTGTGGAACTATTTGCTGTACTTAAGTATATTGTGTTCTGTAAAATGAGAATTGATATTAAGGATAAGGATTTCGTTATTCAGACCAAGATGTAGCGGCTCCTGACTCTAAAAATAGGGCCATTCGAAATCCTCTTTTTTCTATTCAAACACATCCTTACGACACCTCGATAATTTACCGGCGACCTGCGCCCCGGCTATCGCTTCATTAGCGCTTTCAAAGTATCTGCAGATGCAATATGTTTTCAGTCGCCTTTCGCTGCACGCTACTGTCTTTAAATGGACTTGGCCGACCAGTCCTATTTAGAGGACATTTTGTTAGTTAGATATTGCAACCATTATGGTCGGAGGTTCATGTTGTACCTAATTTAATTTGTTTTTATGTATCTGTTGAAATAAAAAACAGCTGTCAAGCTATACAGCAAATTTTTATTGTAATTAAATTAATTATTTAGACTTATTATTATGGATTAAGAGTAGTATATTTCAATAGTGCTAACACGGAATAATAAATAAAAGTGAAGGCAACATGCCTAATTGACGAAATACAACATAAATCACAATAACAAAACCGCCAACGGTCGCCGGTCAAAGTGTAACGGATAACTACTAAAACCAGGGGAGTACTGTTTCTAATTTCTTTTCAAAGCTATTTGTCGTATTTTAAACGCTAAATAAACTAGATGTTAAACTAAAGTTAGCTAAATGTAACAATATTTCACTCTTTGAGGTTATCTTTTTTTTACGCAAGTCATCTGGCCGACCTGGGTCCGAGTAAAAGCTGTTTGCTGTTTGTTTACTGCTGTAAATACAACATCACAGACTGCACAAGCCTCACCACGGTGAGATACGTCAAACCTCAAAACATCTCGGTTCTGTTGTGCCTCTCTTTACTTGACGTATATGTGGAAGTAAAGTTGAAGATAACAACCTAATGCCGCATACAAATCACTCGTATACACTTATCAGGCAAACTCTTCACTTACTACACCTACATACATTGCAGAAGTGAGCATAAAGCATAGCGGTAATAGTTCGGACCTATGTAGTTGGTTAGATACTTGTGTTTGTTTCTAACTTTGTTCATTCATATTGGCAAACATAATTAATTATTGATATTTTAAACCAACTAAATGTAATTAGTAGTTTGAAACTATACTTATTACATTTTATTATCTCTTTTAACTTAGTGATTTAGATAGATAGATAGATATATTTATTTATTGCAACAAGTACAAATCATTACTATATTAATTGCCATTCTTTTAAATTATGCACATACATATTTAAATATTTATAAATATTTTTAAACTCGGATAGCTCAGTACTGACCTAAACATCATAACATCTGTTGTACACTTTCTTTAAAAAATTCCAGGTGACCTGCCACCTAATAAATCTATAAAAATGACTACCCGGACTGGAGCCATAACCCGCAAAATGATTGCCCGAGAAACTGAACTAAAACTCAGAAGGGCACTCGATGAATTAAAGGAGTCAAAGACTACCTGCGACGAATTACTTAAAGAAAGGGACGAGTATGAGGAGGTAATAAAAAACAACATTGAACACACCTCCCAACTCAGAAAAGAGATGGCTGAACTGCATGTCCGCCTACTGGAGGTAACCCAACATCGAGACCAGCTTCTCAACACAGTCAGCACCTTCGACCAGTGCAGCAGCATTTTCGAGCAGACACTTATGCGCAACAATGACCTGGAAAGTGAGCTACGGGATGCCAACAGGACAATACTGCACTTGGAAGAAGAGAAGAAAGATCAAGCTCATACCCAAACCTTGAATCTGTATGAGGAGCTGATTGGGACCCCCGGTGGTCGGTCAGTGGTCACCAATCCAGACAGAGATTGTAGTTTACACCAATCCCTAAATCATACTGCGAAAATTAGATTGTCAGGTAGAAATAGGGTTAAAAAGTATATAAAACTTAATAAATTTATAAAAAGAACTAAAACTCTTGTCAAGAAAAACAAACGTTTTTTTAAGAATATTGAACTAAGAAAGGAAAAGTTAGATTTATTAGACAGTCTGGAAATATATCAAAATAAGTTACATGAAAGTAGGTCACAATGTGAACAAACTGTTGAGCGACTGCAGACTGACATCTGCAGGCTGCAAGAGTCATTGCATTCCATGACGAGTAAATATAACTCCTCCCAAGAACAAATATCTGAACATATCCTGGCTGCGAATAAACTTTTGAATTTGAACACACCCAACTCAGATTTTAGTTCGCTCCCAAATATGAATCTAAACTCAGTACAATACTCTGATCAGCAGGGGGGTGTCGGTTTGCAGTTGCAATCACAAAAAACAAAGTTTAGTTGTCAATCAAAAAAATCCAATAATGAATGTAGCAACGTTATTGTTTTTTCAGACAGATTAGGAGTTGGTTATGGTTCCTTATTGAACAAAAACCTTAAATGTAATATTGTAAACCATTGTATGCCTGATGCAACTTTGGATCAAATAGTTCTTAATATTCAAAATAGTAATTTGAATTCAAATTCAATACTTGTATTAATGCTAGGAAATAGTCAAAATTTAAGTAAAAAAAACCTGATAAAAAATTATTCAATATTGTTAAATTTAAACGTTCACAAAATAATCATTTGTGCCATACCATTTTCAAAAAATCATACGGCTCAGGAAAATAACTGTATTCATAGATTGAATACTTTATTATTTAATCTAATCCAACGTCATAGTGACAAATTTGTGTTTTTTGACACAAATAAATTTACTAACAATTCATTTTTGCTGACTGGCAGCTCTTTACACCTGCCTTATAGAATCAAAAAACAAATTGCTAATTTATTAGCATATAATATTAATTGTATAATGAACAAAACCATATCACATGGTTATCAACTTGTAAATAATAATAATAATGTTGATGTTATCAACCGGACAACCTCTGAGGCTTTAAACTAAGAGGGCAGACAAAGGCCAGGTCTAGTTTTAATGTTGTTCACCAAAATATACAAGGCCTGGCTGGCAAAGAACTTGAGTTATCATTAGTTTTACATGATTTAAGTGTTCATGTAATGTGTATAACAGAACATTGGTATAGAAATTGGGAAATAATGATTAGTATTGAAAATTATACAGTCGGTAGTTCGTTTTCAAGAGAGATGACGACTAGAGGGGGGTCACTCATACTTGTAAATAATGAATTAAATTGTAAAGATCGCAGAGATATTGTGTCACTCTCTTTAGAACGTACTATCGAACTAGCGTGTATTGAGCTCGAAGATTATATTATTTTATCTGTGTATAGCCCCCCTGACGCTACTTACCAACTTTTTGAACCAATTATGGAATCGGCACTAGAAAGGGTTTCAAAATCGAATAAGAAAATAATAGTATGTGGAGATTTTAACTTTGATATTTTAAAGGAATGGAATACCGCCATTCGATTTCTTAATCTCTTCGAATCTTTTAATTTAAAAAATCTCTTTTGTGAACCAACAAGGGTGACTCCTACCACGGCCACTTGTTTAGATAATATTTTTTGTGATAAAAACGCAAATGTCATTGATAAAGGTATTTTAATTGGGCTCAGTTCTGATCATAGAGGTCAAAAGGTATTATTTGAACACAATCATACCGCAAATTTACCTGTGGAAACTAAGTATAGGCCAGTCACAGTAAATAGGTTGGATAGATTTAGGGATAAAATTAGTGAAAGTGTATATTCAGTTAACCAAAATATTAGTGATAGTGTAGATAAGCAATATGACGACCTCTTTAACTTAATTAAAAACGAATTTGATGTAATATTTCCGATAAAGAAGAATAAACCAAACAAGGCCAAATGCCAATTTAATAATTGGGCCACGACAGGAATTCATAAAAGTAGGATCAAGTTATATGAATTATATAGTCTAAGAGAAAACTCTCAAGATCAAAACTTTATTGAATACGTTAGAAATTATTCAAAAATATTCAAAAAAGTTTGTGCTACAGCAAAATCACACCACCTTCGTAGAATAGTCTCTAGCGCCAAAAATAAAGTAAAAACAACATGGAACATCATAAATAAAGAAACTTGTAAAAATAAATTGAGAGATAGCGAATTTACATTAAAAATCAATGATAAAACAATTAATTCAAATCCAGAAGTTGCAACTGCCTTCGAATCGTTTTTTTCACATATTGCACCTACAACAACGAAAGAACTTGCCTCTTCTTCAGTAATAGCGGAATCTATTTTAAAATTAAATGTTAATGAGTGTAATTCTCAACTGCAATTTAGGCATGTAGGACCTGAAGTAATAATAAAAACATTTCTAGAATTGAACATGAAAAAAACTGAGGATTTGTGGGGACTATCTGTGCATATTATTAAGTCAATTATCGACACAATAGCTCCTCAACTGGCCATAATTTTTAACCAGTGTATTGATGACGGCCAGTTTCCTAGTTTAATGAAGATTAGTAAAATAATACCACTTTTTAAATCAGGTGACAAAAGTGACCCCTCCAACTTCAGGCCAATATCAATTCTGCCAGTCTTGAGTAAAATATTTGAAAAAGTTATATTCAATCAACTTTTAGCACACTTTTCATTAAACAAGTTATTTCATAATAAACAATTTGGTTTTACTAAAGGTAGAAGCACTACAGATGCAGGAGTTGCTCTCTTAACACATGTATTTGATGCGTATGATAATAGGCATGATGCTTTGGGTATCTTCTGTGATCTATCCAAAGCATTTGATTGTGTAGATCATGAAACATTATTGAAAAAAATACGTCACTATGGGGCATCATTGAACTCATTAAGCTTAATTAATTCTTATCTCTCAGGTAGAACGCAAAAAGTATGTGTTAATGGAACTGAGTCTTCTG
Organism: Pyrausta aurata; assembly: GCA_963584085.1. NCBI lineage: Eukaryota > Metazoa > Arthropoda > Insecta > Lepidoptera > Crambidae > Pyrausta > Pyrausta aurata. The sequence continues at coordinate 219,006 of OY757271.1, read as the reverse complement.
GGGCACCTCTAACAATGGGTGTGCCACAGGGATCTATATTGGGACCTCTCTTATTTTTAATATATATAAATGACCTCCCGCACTTTGTAGGGAATCTTTGTGACATAGTATTGTTTGCAGATGATACTTCGTTGATATTTAAAATTCCAAGAGGTAAAGGTAATTTTGACGATGTAAACAATACTCTTTCACAAGTACTACATTGGTTTACTGTTAATAACCTACTTCTTAATGGAAGTAAAACAAAATGCGTTAAGTTTACGATGCCTAACGTCCGACAGGCACCAACTCAGGTTAAGATCAAAGATAAATCCCTTGATACCATTGACTCCACAACATTCTTGGGTATCACTTTAGACTCCAAACTACAATGGGGTCCTCATATACAGACCTTGTCAAGGAAACTAAGCTCGGCTGCTTTTGCTGTAAGGAAGATTAGGCGTTTAACTGATGTAGAAACAGCTAGGTTAGTTTATTTTAGTTATTTCCATAGCTTGATGTCATACGGAATTTTATTGTGGGGCTCAGCTGCTGATATAGAATCAATTTTTGTATTACAAAAAAGGGCCGTGCGTGCTATTTATAGTCTAAAACCTCAAGATTCCTTAAAAGAGGTGTTTCGAGAAATTAGAATATTAACTGTAGCCTCTCAGTATATTTATGAAAATTTAATGTATGTACGCAAAAATTTAGATTCATTTACGAAAAAAAGTGATATACACAAATATAATACTAGGAATAAGGATAAGCTTGCTATTCCACAATTCAGGCTTCGAAAGGTTGGTAATTCTTTCATGGGGAAATGTATAAAATTTTTCAATAAACTACCAGAATACATTGTTGACTTACCGATTACTAAATTTAAAATTGTTATTAAAGAAACCCTAATGACGAAAGGGTATTATAAAGTAGATGATTATTTAAAAGATAATAATGTATGGACTTGCATGATAACCACAAACATTGTAAAACTTTTGAAAAGAGGCATTGACAATAGTGACTGAGTTTCTTGCGCAGCTTCTTCTCAGCACTAGCCCACAATTGTCCCGAAGCTGTGGTAGGGTCTATATTGGGACTTGTATAAGTGCCCCCAGTGGGTCTATATGCAAAAATAAACGACTTTTATGACTTTTATGACTTTTAATGAGCTGAGTGTTGTCAAAAAAGCGCGAAATCAATTTGATGAATAGGCTGTAGGTAAGTATGTATAGATTTACTTATGCAACGCGCTGTATCGACCTATCAGTTCTGAACTTGTTTTAAGGCATCAGCGCATGATGACTTAGTAAATTTATTTAGTATGTCATGTATGGTGTAGTTTTGTTCATACAAAATTTTAATGTAAAAGACATCAACGCCTTGTTATGAAAAGCTTGGTACGATTCTGATTTCCTCAATGTAAGTACCTAATATTTTTTATTTAGGTACAAGAACCGAAAGATTCAAAACATAGGTATTGATTCGCCATTCGTATAATCCGCAACAATTTACTAAACATTTGGAGCACAGACTGCCCACTTGTTGAACAAACATGTTCATTAAAATAATCCTGGAGCGGGGTCGGCGACAATGGCGCCCGGGGGACGACGGTACCCCAATTCGGCAGGTTTTTTATGGCGTCAGCTGCACAAGTGTCCCCATTGTTTGACAGACCCCCAATATTAACAGATCACTTTAATAAACTTAACATAAGGCGCTTTCTAAAAACCGAGGGGTAAGTTGGAGTTGCAGTCAGTGTTCCGTAGCGATTTATTACAATTTATTATTTCAAAACGTACTTATTGTGTTCAATATCAACTATGAATTAATTAGTTAATAAAAAATCGGAAGACTATAATTGAGCTGGTCAGAGAATGCCATTTTGTCATTTCATTATCAATGTTGACCTAAGATGTTGACCGAAAATGAATTTTGTGCCAACAAAATTTATAACGTAAAAGTAAATAGCATTCTTTGAGCGGCTAAACTTTAGGTAAAGTAACTATATGTAAGCAATATGCTTAACTCGTCAAGTATGTGTGAACGAGACACAATAGAAATTCCATTATTATGCGACTCCCGGCAGTCGTTTGATACCTGACTGATTAAGAATGAAATATAAAAAAAAAACATTCAAAAATATATGTATGTCGCAGGCAAAACTTATAATTCCGCCGTTTACGTATGGCGTCGTTTGAAATGCTCGTTGTTTTGCAAAATGCCGAAGGCAAAATGTTAACTGTTCAATTATCACATACTGACATAATAGCATTTACTTATTTGTTTATTTATCATTATTAACTCCGAATCTTCGGTATTGGATTTGGATGCGTTCTGATTTTTTAAATATCTTCGATCAAGGGCATCCTAAAAAAGAAACGCAGCAAACATAACATAAAATGTTATGAGTAACGAACGAACATGTAGGTAGGTACGTATACCAACCCATACTTTATGCAAAATTTGCATAAACGCAAGGATCCCTAAATGTAAGCGAATCTCTTGTGCACTCGAACATGTGCTCGGGTCATTGCGCCCTCGCGAATTTATCTTTTTATTCATTAGCGCGATTATGTTGCGTTTAACCGCGCGCATCGAGCCGTAAAATCTATTCGATTATCGGACCCATCGCGAACAAATAATCGTTATCGACTCATCGTGTCGAATCGTCCCATTTGAATGATGGCTTCTGTTCAAGCTTTATGTAATCGGTTTACACGATAATTATCGAGTTTTATGTTTAACCATGAATAATAGCTTGGCGTTTTAAAGTTTAATTGATTTTATTGAAATTAAGTAAATAGCACATAAATATTTAAAATGACTTGGAGAAAAGCGATACATTCCTAATATTAAATCGACTGAGTAAATCGATCGTCAAATTGATCCTGCAGAAGAGGTACAGATTGAATGTAATTTAGGTACTCCTGACTAGAGGTACCTACTATAATCTAGATCATTTTGATACCTACAATACATACATAGTTCTGGCTTCAGCTTCCCGTGTTAACAAGCAGAACATTGTTAGGTAGTAGGACAGATCGCGTGTTGTTGGCGCGTAACGATGTCGTGACCGCGCGACGGATCATACACTCATGCATTTACAGTTTCATGTCATGACTTTTTGTCACCTTATAATCCAACTACAATAATAGGGATAAAGAATCTAGGAATGTAAGTACTTAAGCAATTCTATCTACCACTACCACACAGACTACTCATCATTACGTATTATGATAGTGCAAGGTGCATGAAAGAACTAAGTGAAAACGTAAACCTAAAATATTTCTTTATATTAAAACAAATAACAGAATTATACAATAGCAGTTAATGATTGTCACTCGTTTTAAAAATGCGGAATCGATACCATCGGCGAGTAATTGGCTGTATAATCGCTAATTCCTTTGCTTTCCTTGCAATGCGGAAACGGAATACCGAATAGATTGTTTCAACCAATCACGAAGCAATAACGCGATCCATTTAACTCATTAACCAATCCGATGCGATGGCGCTTTCTTAGTCGTAATAAAATAAAATAACTAGTAAAAAATAGAAGAATAGTTAAAGAACGTGTGAAAATCATGAACTTGTTTGAATAAAAGAAATTGTGCTTTAATTAATTAGTTTAAAGTTGGTTGTTTTTTGTTGCAATTCCTAGTAATCTTTTTGCACGAGTAAACAAGTTAGTACCTAATTAAAACAACACGTAGGAAACCCGCGGTCAAAATGAAAAACTAGTCACAGAAAGTCGCAGTCGAAAAGAAAGTGGTGTGTTATTGTGGTAAATTAATTTAATTAAAAGCGTTTGCGTAGGTATGTATAAACTGCATACAATCTAAGAAACGACCTAGTTTAGTGTAACACGCACGAGGGTAGCAGGCGGGTCCTGCGATGTCTTAGTGAAAAGTCTGAGGGTGCCTGGACAAGAAAGTTTTCTAACCAATGATCTTTACGAAAAATACAAGATGCACTGCTCAACAAAAAATGCAGCTTCTACATGCATCAGCATTTAGTCATGTCGTTTTCTGAGCCATAATGCGTGAGTAGTGAGTGAGTACTTATACCTATAACTTTTTGTCTACCCACATTTTGTAAAAAATGCATTCGTGCAATTTTATTCAAAAGTGAGTTTTTTTTCGTCTTTTTTATTTTCAATTACGAACTATGGGTTCCTGCAGGCGTGAGCAAACATTTATTTTTATATTTCGAATTAAGTTACTTGACTGCCAATTCTAAAATTCGTTTTACTTACTTGCATTTTTTTTCACTTACATAGGTAGGTAGGTACCCTATTTTTAGTTTGTTCTTCTAATTAGGCACTTGCCTGTCTACTAAGTATAATACTTACGTGGATTTGATTTATTGGTAGGTATCTACTTTAGAATGCCGCCTTTGTCGATGTATTTCGTAACTAAAATTTTAAAATTTTAATCTAAAATTATGTTTTTTTTCATGCACGAAGCTACGAACACTACACGGGGAGTCCAGTCCAGTCCATTCCATAGTTCTAGACACCAGTCGCCGGTATGGGCGTTGCCAGTCAAAAAGTAAGTAGGTACCGACCAAAAAATTGCAACGTGGCCACGTTTTTGGCCCAATTATAAAGAAGATTTCAACTTACTTATTGTATATTGTCAAATGTTGTTATAAAAATGGAAATTTGATCAAAATGTTCAAATTTTTTTTAATGTTTTTTAATACATTTCACTTCCTAAGTAAATAACTAATGCGTACCTACTTTAGGTTGTTTGACGTTTATGGGAATAATTTATGCGCTCATTGATTACTTCGGTCTTTTCAAAACCAAAATTTTAAGTGCTTGCTTACCTTACCTTGCACACATCTACCTACTTACTTATTTTATTTGTTGTTTCGAAGGAAGAGTCCTAGATAGGTAGGAACATATACTTATGCAGCATTTTTATACTTGTAGATAATCATGAAGAGCACATTGAAATAACCTAAGTAGGTACTACCTACTCACAGGCACATATAGTGTCGGCGCGTGGCGCAGAAGAACACAAATCTACCTAAATAATACCTTTTAAGGCGAGTCTCTCCTTTTCATTGTAGGTTACCTACCTTATAGCAATTTTGCTTCTTACCGTATTTATTAATTGATGTATACCTACCTTATTTTGGACTTCCACGTTTTGTCGTTGTATTTCGTAGCACATCTAATGTTTTTTTCACTTGCAGGTAACCATAAAAAGTGTACATTAAAGTAACTTGTTTACCCACTACTAACCTACATGGCACATGAAATAGGTTCGGCGCGTGGCGCAGAGCATCAAAAATAAATACTTAGGTGAGACACTCCTTTTCATTGTACCTACCTACCTGATAAATAATATATTATAACAAGATAGCACACAAATTGTCTTATAATTTTCTTCCTTGTGCTACGAATACTAGACAATCCCATATATACTTAAATAAATAAAACTTCCATATCTTCGGCACCTACAAATTTTTGTGCTCATCACATAAACATTTGCCCCTTGCGAGATTCGAACCCGCGATCGCCGGCATAGCAGGATAGCTAACCATCAGCCTCACCAAACGCGTAGCATTGCTGTGGAAGCATCTTTGCTTCTTATTGTATTGATTAATTGGTAGGTGGTACCTTGATAATTCGACAACGTTGCAAGCGTTGTAGTTACTCCGTAATCATGGTTCATGCTCGTAAATAATAAGATATATGGTATTAATCCCGTATCTAACTATTGTAATATAACTAAGTCTCTGTACCAATCACTTAAATAATACCGAAAAATGTAGGATAGGGCAGGAGTATGTAATTTAAACACATCAGCCTTTTCTGAAATAGTGCTATTTACATACACAATTGTTCCTTATTTTTTTCATGTGTTTCTTTGTCCACCAGGTTGTGACTTACTGGATTCCTTTGCTGTTCGTGGCTGCTGGCAGTGGCGGCTTCGAGGGCTCTGCGGGTGTCGTCATGTGCACGGTAGGAATTTAGAACTTTTAATTTTTTCTTCAGGGTTATTTTCGTGTTTTATAATTATGCTCTGGATACATAGTTTGCAAACCCTATAAGTATAGGTATGTCTTAAATATAAATACCTAATTATATTTTAGAAAAGAGTTAAACTTACCCAAAAACTTTGTAATATATATTTCCAGGCCCCATGACCGCAGATAATCGGAAATAGTTTTCTCCGCTGCCTCGTCTGCTCGCTGCACGTCCATTTTTGTAAGCCGCTTAACAAGATAGTTGAGTTTAAGATAATTCATTTGAAGCACAAACATCACTCGCCGCCATGACTCGCAAAGACGAAGAGAACAGGTTTCTACAGGTTTCGTTGGACACGACTGCGGCGGGCGGGAAAGTTCCAAAAACGTTTCGTTACACGCAACATAAATTTAGTTACCACTTACAAAATTGTTGAGATTTTTATTTTATGTGTAGTTACTTTCTTTAACAATCTTCAACAAAACTATTTAGTTGCAAATAAGTTTTTACATAAAAAAATGGTAGGCCAATTTTAGGTAAATTTTAACCTAAAGTTTGGTTAGTAAAGTAATGCAATGTTAAGTTACAAGGTACTGAAACCGAGTTTGACAGTAATTAATAAAAACTTTGGTAGCCGAGAACCAAACTGCATTAACTAAAATGGTTATGTAAAATGCAACAGTAGCAGTTTGTTTAGCCGTAAATTAAATTTATTTGTTCGTAAACAAAGTTTGACTATTCCTAGGTTAGCTTAACTAGTTTTGTTAATAACTTTTTTCAGTGTGGACTTTGGCGTCTTTACGAAACATTCTTTGATTTTACGAACCTTGATACTTTACGCTTTGACTTTGCACGAACGCCATAATTATAAGTACAAGTGCAGGTTATTTTGTACTTGAATTCTATTCGTGTTCTCTCAGCCTACCTATTTGTCTCGCGATCTGAGCGTGGTGGGAATGAAGCGAGCTTCAGATTCGATCTCTACGCGTCCTTGTATTAGCTAATACAATTTACTGGCTGTCAAGTCGCCATCTTGATCCAACCGTAAACGCTGCGGTAGCCTGGCTACTCTTCTGGAACAAATACGTATGGATATAAATCTGAAATGTTAGAGAAGGTCGGTTTTAGTCTGAATTTAGGTGCAACAATGGCTTTTTTTAGCCATCATTATTAGGGCACTGCACTGAGAGAAAACGGAGATTGACAGGGAACGCAATATCGATAATTCACCAACTTATCATTGGCCACGAAGTTTTTTTAATTACCCACCTACATTTACGAGCTTGCAAAACACCTTATAACATACGAGTAGAATGATACATATAAATATTCAACAAAACTGTCGAAACCATTCGAACTTCAAAAAATGGGAGTAGGAATTATCATAAAACTGTAACAAAAGCCATCGGGCTTTGGTTCTGACGGGGGATTATGCAATGGGTGAAAGTCTCACTAATCATAAGTCAGTATTGGGGGCTAATTAGGACTGGTAATTGGATCTGAGCCGGCGAGATGGGTCGTTTAGACGGAATTTGAATAACGCCGGTGTTAGTATGCTAATTCGTGGTGATCGGCGTTTATTGGGGAAGCGAGCGCAGGGATGTCACGGTAAAATAACCTTTATATCAATTATTTAAGTTTTTGAAATAAAATCATCATTATTTGTATTATTTGCCGCAAGAGGGCGCTCACTGCTAAACATGGAGGACCCTGTATTAGAAACAAATTCATTTGTATTTTGCTAGATAATATTTTTTATATCAATAATATTTCACTATGGTTTAATCGTAAAGGTAGAATCGTATCTTATTTACGTAGCAGGTACTCTAATCTTCACAATGCGACAAAATAGGTATGATATATTTCTACTAGAAACAAGATTTGCCTAATCTGTTACATTAACGCTTGAGTAGGTGCATATCTTGAACATTATTTTTACATATACTATCAAATGTTTTCGTCCTCGAGTGCTAATCAAGCTCACATAGTCTTGGTAGACATCCTTTGCCCTCGAGGCACCCACGCAGATCGCTTGTATTTTTATAGGCAACCTCAGCCTTAGATAACGCCCGATTATACTGTTGTCATCGCTCCGGTGCCCTTCGTCTAAGTACCCGATAACTTGGCCTTAAGATCACTCTTCGTTTTAACTGGTTATTTATTCAATCAGTCTAACATAGTTTTTAAATCCTCTTGATAATAACTAAAATTTTAACCCCATGGAGCGGTCTCGTGGAAATGCTATATCAGAGTGTTGTTTTGTATCTCAGTATGCTAATACCTACTTCGAACAGTAGGTATTAATAACAGTTTACTTAGTAGGCACGTTCAACTACCTAAAGCATTCACTCTATCCTTAGCATTATCTGATTCATACTTATTATTTTGTCTCAAAACATTAGCGGGTTCTAAAAACGTATCCACTTACCAAAACGTGTAAACAGGCTACTGGCTGTATTTCACCAGCCACACTGTTAACGTTTTATATTTTTTGTGAAATAAAATTAATTGAACACACATACACACAAACAGAACTAAATATAGGCGTAGACCACAATCGGCCTTGGCATTACCGGTAACCGAGAAACAAGAGTAATTTGTCAAAATTAACATGTTCCCCCTGTATAATTACTGCCACACGACAGTCCTTATTACCGAAACGTCAGTAATTAACGCGGACTAAAAAGTAGAATGTTTCCAAGACGTATTATAGTGTTCAGGACCATACGTTACCGTGGCATGCGAAGGATGATCGGGTACGGGCAGTTGGTACAGAGGATAGCAAAAGAGCTTATGGTATTCTTACTTTTCTGTAATGTTTTCGGGCTGTTTTGCTAACTGTGAGCTTAGTTATTATTCTGTTGTGAACGATTTAGATATTGACAGAAACACAGAAATACGCCTTAATATTTTAACTTCTCCTGGTTAGATTTTAACACTGGTTTGGGCTAGTCGGTCTTTTACTTAAAGTAACACTGATTGTGATTCATAATGAACAACAACAACGTTTACAATCTATGCATATTGGATATATTTTACAAATTCTTACGGCGACTGTACAAGTTATTATTTCGTGTCGCGAGTTCCCCCAGTTATGGTTAATAGTGCGCCGGCGCAGTTGGTCGTTTTGCAACTACCCGCGATGGTAGTACCCGCCAGATAGATTGCCGCGACCTCTGCCGGTCGAGAGCGTTCTTTTGCTGGTGTGACCACTACTATAGGTCTTGTAGGAAAGGTTTTTTTTCATTAATTTTCTCTCTCTTCTCATCTTAATTATTACCAATTATAAATGTTGTTGTCTTATACAATTTGGAAAACTTACGTTCTAGCTGTAATATAAATATAATGTTATTTCTATCTAAAACGAGTACGTTTAACTTGGTCAGATTTTGCTTATTATACTTACATGTATGAGAAAAATGAATGATATTGCATCTGCAATATTATTTGCACTCCACTCCCCTCTGTTACTTTATGTGATTGATTCACTGGTGACTTTGACCGTAACTTATATGTTTATCGTATTCTAATTAATAATTTACTTATTCCGAATTTGGTCTAAATGTGTAGTCTCCCTAACGCGAGCACCGATCGGGCAGCCTCGGCGGAAAAATGCGAGTATCCATGACAGATAGATTGCCGCGCGACCTCTGCGCGGGCGCATAGTAGGGTAGCTTGCGTTTCTGAACTTTTTACAGGAACGTAATTTCAGTTAAATAAATAATCAATAATAAATATACTTTATTGCACACCAATAACACTAAATAATACAGAAACATCTTAAACATTAAATAGGAGTACAATTCAGGCGGTCTCATTGCTTAATTATTTTATTTTATACTTGCATAAATTGTTTGCTCGTGTGTCTATGTTAGAGGCTTATCAAATCTTTGACGTTTACCAACCATTAGCTTTTAGGACATGAAACTATGGAAGAATGAAATATGAGAAAGATTACTGGCAAAACGTATATAGGTGGACTTTAAACCAAACCACGACTAGCGTTAAATCCGCTTTTTGTCCACTTTAACAAAAACATCAAGTAAGTACAGCAAATAACAACATAGAGTTCGTACGTAATTGATTTCCTAAACTTCATCTAACATCGTAGAATCCCTACGTCCCTCGTGACAGCGGTCACGGTGCCGTGCGCCTGCGCAGTCCGCCTGGTAATACTGGCTTGTACGGGTTTTAATTTTTTCTGACTACGACCTGTAACTAATTGAGGTTCTGCAATTGACAGACACATCTAGTTGTAAATACATTAAGTTAATAATAATTGATGTGTGTAGATGGAAGATGTCTAATGACTCTGATGATATTTTGTTTCCTGATCACTAGGTCACACGGTGGTTTGTATGGCGGTGATGACTGTGTTTACTGAAGTGGGAAAGATTGTGCGCCTTTTATGGGATAACCGTTTTGTCTTATCAGAGTTATGTTTTGTCCAGAGGAACAAGTCCTATTTTAAGAGACTGCTAAGTAATATCACTATCTTTTTACTGTGGAATTGGCCCTAATCGTCTAAATCAGCTACCAATACCGTGTACTTTGCTGATCCCACTATCGATCCCACAAGCCGGGATCGGTGGCGTGCCCCGTAGTCGTTTGTCCGCGATTTATCGGCCGATGCCGACGCACTGCGCCGACACGCCGGCATTACGCCGACACCGTGTTCGCCGACACGGGTGCCGATTACGCCAAGTCCTGATTGCTACAAGAGTAAAGTTGATGAGCAAGCAACAGCACGCGAGTGATGATGTTTTCTTTATCAGTATCAAATTGGATTGAGTTGATCTTATAACGAATGTTGGTTATAGTCCATAAAAAAAAACAAAATATTGAAATTTTCAGAAGCCACTTTATGAAATCTAGGTTTTTTAATTATATATACTATTACGGCCATAATATATCAAGAAGTATAGAACGTAATATACCTTTTTTAACATCTGCGAATTCACCATTTATTTAGCCTATCATTTTGATAGTACTACAAGAAGCTGTTACCTACATTTCACAAAATCCGCATTGGCGAATATTATTAAATAAGTTAAACAGAATCGAATACATACTTCGAGACAAATTAAATTCTCTCTGCTAAATCTTACTTATTGTCAAGAGAATGTATTGAATTATATTATCTAACTTAAAATAAATCCCGTCCTAATGAGTGCAAATAACGGCGGAGGTACATGTTATTTGCATTTCGCATCTGATTCGCGGCGGCTGAGGAACGAGCGAACTGATCTGAGATGCGATGATACCCGCGGTCACGGAGCGGCGTAAAGTAAGCCACGGTTCAACAGACTTCCGTCAGCGTCCCAGGAATATAGGGATGTGTGTAGTGAACTGGCACAGTACTCGAGTACATACTATGTGTTACGCCGAGGAGCTGCGGTCTCGGTGCGGCGTAAAGTTAGCAAAGGTGCAACGAGACTTTCGTGTGCTAAACGCCGATAGGTATATTATATTGTACCCCCGGTTGTTGAATTTCGCAAATTGCTCTTGGCAGCAGCCGTCACCTTGTGCTGCTGGTACCGTGCCAGGGCACTAACTAAACCATGGTTCAATATATTTCATCAACATCGAATGGAAAATAGTTAGGTAGTGCATTAGTACAGTAAGTTTCACTTAATAATGTAGGTAAATTATACATTTTTACCTGCTTAACGACTTTTAATTAAATCAATGTTTAGTGTACCATTTAGTCAGAACCTATTAACGAATAAGTGATTTTAATGTGCCTATTTTAATACTCCTATATGGCCGTATAACATGCTGAAAAATTACTTCATCCCTTCCCTAGTAGCGTTTCCACGAGGCGATAAGGTCGCAGCAGTACTCTGCACGCAAGGTGCGGCGCTAGTTTGCGTAATTTACTGCGCCCGCGCAGGATTCAGTTTGGCGAGCGTGCGCGACTGTTCTGTACCCCACCCAATATAGCCCATACTCCGTCTAAATAAGGTTTAATATTTGAATTGAGGATCTCCGTGGTGTACATCTCCGGGTATTTATGGGCCCTGTTTTTACAATTAAATATCTTGCCGTGATGCTATCGCGGCTTGAAATAGTTCATTTATCATTGTTCCGAGGTGTAATTTAAACTCCAGCGTTGTTTATTTCCTCCATTTTGAACGGTTGAGCTGAGAAGAGGACAAAAGTTTCTGAACGTTTAAGTAATTATTTCCAAAAAAAATTAAATAATATTTGTAATTTTACTTGAACAGAGTCTTCTAACCATTTTTTTCGTAACTCTATTTTCTACTGGAGGTTGGGATGTGTACAGTCGCATAAGTTGACTTTGTCTATTATTCCATTACTTCAAAGCTAAATTCAGGGTCATGAATTTCTACTTGAAAAGCCAAACAGAATCGAGAGCATGAAGTCGACCCCGAATGTTTTACTAGTGAAGGGGGCCGTCCGCTTATTTCCATTGCATATTTAAGGATAATTCCTGTGTGTTCCGTGAAATATATTGAGTTGCAGATGGTATACTCTAGTAGACTGTCAGTATTTTTGGTTCTTGCCATCGCGTTTATTTACTCTACCACGCTGGTAATAGGAACAGGGATGGCTAGATACGGTAATACAGATTCAATCGTAAAATGTAGAGACTCAGTCACGAACGCGGGGCTAGGCATTACTTAGAAAGCAACAATCAATTGATTACCAAAGCAAATCACAAATCAAGGGGTGAGCCAAGAAATTGTAAACTGGGCAATTTACGTCAATTTTCCACAAAATGATGCATGCCGATAAAAACATTATGTTAATTTAAAAGAGATCGTAGTCTAACTGCCTTATTAAAGGCGAATAAAAATTCAGTGAACGTCCCAAAACATAACTGTGCTTAATCAAAAACTTGCCAAATCTGTCATAAAAATCGTGACAGTACTCCGAATAGAGCATTTCTCTTCATTAGTATTCCGCCGGTTGCCTGAACTAAGATAAGGGTCAGACCTCAAAGATCACATCTGTGTATTTACCGCTTGAAGGCTTGTTGTACACATCGTTTAAATATGCCTTTTATGGTTAATGGTCCTGTAATAATCATGAAAGTTCGATTTAGGAAGTGCGAAAGGCCTAGGTACTTGTTTCATTGTAGCAATAGCAAGTACACATAAAGATAACTTAAGTGTAAGTATTAAAAAGCAATACGCATAAAGGACCGGAATTCAGACTACGGATCATCGGATTGAGAAGCGATTTCGTAAGTCAGTGTTTTGTTGGTTAAATTGGATGGATTGATTTCTGTTTAAGATTATGTGAAAAGGACCATCCGAAACATTGTCTTGTTATGACATTTATGTTTTTATTTTTGGGTCTTCTTCTTGCGTCATAATCTCAATGGCAAGTATTTATTCTATCCTTTTCAGAGCAGTAGCGACTATTGAGCAAATATACATCTAAATCTCTTAATTACCTGAATAAAGATAGTAATATCGTTACCCTCCCCCTGCTCTCGTGGTACCAGCCTCCTGTCACTCCGCGGGCAGAGGTCGAGTGAGTGGGTCACTTTATACCAGGGCTGCCATGTTACCATAACCTTTACTATAACTTTGCTTAAAGTCTACAAACACGATGAATGGCCGGATGTAGCTTGTAGTAAGCAATGCTGAGCGTATTGGTAATTAATTAATATAAACGGTGATGTCATGATGTCGTGTACAGAGTTAATATTGAACGGTAACGTTTCGCTGTGATAAACTTTTCAAATTGTAATTCTAACATCTTTACAATTCATTGAGTTCAAGTTTTAATTATTGTATCAATTTTATTTATTTATTGATCAGTACACAGACAGGTTACAGCCTGTAACTAACAAAACATGGAAATGAAACTTAAGGAACTAGACTATAACATATGAATAGTGTACATAAAATTTTGAGAGACTCGGGCTGTACACATTTTTATTAACCTTTCTTATAGCACTTTTACTTTTTAGAGTTTTGTTAAAGATTTTCTGGTTAGGTTCACATTACTCGATATGCAATTAGACAGTATACACACAGTTTCACATTACCTTAGCACTTCGTTTAAAGATCGCTAGAATGTGGGTAGAAGTTCAGCGTTAAGATACTATGTATTATTTTAGTAAACGCGCACAAAAAGAAAGTGGAAATCACTACTCGTGTCAGTTTTTTAAATTATTAGGTTCTATCAAAGTAAATCATTCAAATCAGAGTGATCGAACAGGGCTGCTGGCTGAGCTCACTCCGTCTTCGCCTATGTTTCTGCGTTTGGCTTAGTCTTCAGTAATATGTAGAGCCTTACTTAAAATGTGAATTATGTTGGTGCTGCTTATTGAATATTATAGGTATTGTAACTCGAGAGCACAATACAGTAGCAGCCCTCGCGACGGGCGGGGTGGGGGCGGGGCGTGTCGTCGCGACGCGATTGGGCTGCGCGCGGGCAACTGAAACGTGACCCGCGCGAACTGTTGCGTGAAGTGCAACGGCGGTAGTGTAGGTAGGTAGGCTGAAGGGTAGGTATTGTTGGAAATATTGATCTAGAGTTCGGCATATAGTTTTGTTTTGAATGCTGCAAAATACTTAGTTTGGTAAAAAATAAACAAAATCCACGTATGTAGGTTGTCTATTTGCACGGTATAATAAAATATTTATTGATGGAAAATCGCATTTCGCAGGATGTGAAAATTACACTATTTAGTCGATAGGTGATCGATAGTCCTCGAATTCGCGAAATAATAAGTAGGAATCATATTTTGTATCAAATTTTGGATTTTACCAATAACATCACTTTCCTTCGTCCCATCTATAAACAAAGAAAAAGTAAAGAAATGTCAAGTATTAATTTATCAATATTCCATTACTGAACAAATGGCTCACTTTAAATATGAGTTTTATGCATTCTTCTTTATACTGTTTCAAATAAAAATAATTAAAACAATTTTTTACCTTTTTAAGAATCCCAATCTTATTGCTTGTCTTAATCAAATCAATATCAAAACGAAGGAAATCTCAAGTTATTACAATTGGCATCGCTAAATATCATTCCGTGACCGTGGCTCGGAAACTAGACCGCCCCGCCCCTACAGAAGCGTGAGTGAAACCAGCGAGGAACAATAGTAAATCACTTCGGATACTGAATGCTATCAGACTGCAATAAAACTTGGGTGTAAATTAAAGAGTAATAAGGTTTATCGGTAGACAAGAAGCAATAAGTTTGATAATGATTCGCAAACGCTTTAAAAAATCATTAACTTTGTTATGATTCAGACTCAGGTTAATGAATGAATTCCATGCGACAAACCGACGAGATTATAGTTAGGACTATTAGAGTTTTGGTTATCATCATGCATTATTATTATTATCATGCCTAATTTGCCATTTGATAATAAATTACATGCTTCTTCCGTAGCACACTACAGTTAGATAAAACAATACTATAGTTTTCTGTAAATAATCACCAAAGCGGCGGTCTAAAGATGGAACATGAATGTATTACCGTAAAACCAAAATTCATGAATATCCTTAATTGTCGGTCGTGCTTTGTCAACTACTCGTTTCTTACCTCTGATTTTATCAGCCTTATCTCAAACATTATTAAGCAATTCTTATTACGCCGCATACAACGCAGCGGCGTCTGCACAATGCACACGACTGTCGAGATAGACGTGGAAAAACTAATGCGCAGTCTGTATTCAGGCGACGAGCGCGCTCGTGGGCGGCGCAGATCTACGGCGCAAGCCGAAAATATATCTTCTAGTTGCGTCTGCGCAGGGACAAAAGATAGATGGGCTTTGTTTGTGAAATTGCGAACGTATGTGAGAAATTTGGAAAGAGTTTCCTTTTTTATTTTATTGTGGAGATTTTGAGCTTATTTTATTTAAGTCTGTATCCAAATTATTTCATCAGTTTTTACAGGGGTGTCTTCTTTTAAAGAAAAAGTGGACAGAATTTTATATTTTTATTGCAATCATAGATATTTTTGAAATTTGTAATAATAACACATTAAAAAGATAACTCTAGATACCTACCCCAAAAGAAACAATGATCTAATGATTAGCTTTTTTCTATTCAGGAGCAAACTTTTCAAAGTGAAGCTTAATTTTTCCGAAGTTTTACATCATCCCTACATTCTCCTAAACCTCTAACATTTCCGCGCCGTTAGTATTCAGTGTACCTGCGCGGGCGCAACCGGCTCACGTCCTTAATTGTGGAGACGCGCGCGCTGGGGAATCGCAATGATGCGCAGATAAAGGGCAATTGTTTATGGAGATTCGGATGACTTCGCTCCTTAAACGACACAAAATGGTGGAAATAAACATCATGATGGTAGAAATATGAGTACATAAGAAAAGACATCAACGCGTTAGAGTTGATGAAATCCATGCAAAACGATAAATGAAAATCTTAAAACCATTCGGCAAATAAGAAGATATGGGGCCGTCCATTAATCACGTGAGGTCGTTTTTCTCAATTTTTGACCCCCCCCCCTCCCCTCTGATGATATTTGGTGAGGTTTGGGACCACTCCCCCCCCCCTCCCCCTGGATCACGTGTATTTTTTTTGGAAGTCTATGTAAAGGCTATTTTTGCCTGGTTTTTTTTTAACAAATGGCGTTTTGATTCGAAAAACATTTATATGTATTTGCAATAAAATTAATGAATGATTAATTAATTAATAACAATTAAGTAATGTTGCCTAGCAACGGCGGGCGAGTCAATCAAGGTCATACTACAAATCGTTCAAAATTTCGGTTCAGAAATAGCGCTTCTTGACAAAAAATTAATAAAATTAATACACGTGATGTCTAACGAGACCCCCCCTCCCCCCTCGTGATGTTTCGTGATATTTTCCGTACTTCATTTTATTCTTTTTACTTAGTTGATTACGATTGTGGCCGCAATCTAACTGACACTGTCTTAACATTATCTCCTGCCAAATTCCTAATTTAAAGTCTGAAATGCACCTGATATTATAAATTGAATCTGATAGCCCGGACACGCAACCTCAGAAGTTATGCGTCCATATACCCTTATCTTAATGAAGGCGTCATGCGTATCGGATCCGCGTAAATATCGCATATCGGTAACAGATACCGTCATGCGATACTTTCTGTTAATTGCGTCAATTCTTTGCCGCTACGCTTGAATACTGAT
This sequence comes from Pyrausta aurata, assembly GCA_963584085.1. Lineage (NCBI taxonomy): Eukaryota > Metazoa > Arthropoda > Insecta > Lepidoptera > Crambidae > Pyrausta > Pyrausta aurata. The sequence continues at coordinate 201,925 of OY757271.1, read as the reverse complement.
AACGACTTTACACACGACCCGCAACCTTATTTTTGAGATTCTAAGATTTACTTTTGATGGTAGATAGGTTTCAGCTGATTGAAGTAGTGGTATTTATGTGAGCGATTATAATTGTTCCGATAATACCTACTATGATTTGTGCTGTGCAGTTCGGGTAAGCGAATAATCAGGTAAATAACTTCAGCAGCTGCAGTAATACACACTTAACCTTTTTGGTTTCAGCTAACTCTTTATCGTATCTTATTTTATCTCAATTGTATCTAAATCATGGATGTTATTATATATTTATGTATTTATGGGAGACGACCCCGTCAAAATCGTTGTATGGTACTTGATGTTAGAAGAAAATTCCTTACTTCGAAACCAAACAATTGGTTTGTCACCCAATTATTTATTTAACTAAAAACAAAAAACTTAACTAACTCTTATGGATTCATCAAGTAAATAAGTCTTACCTTCGTCATAAATCTGTAAATGGATCTACTTTAAAATTACAAGACATGTACATAATAAAATGTAAGAGAGATATTGCACACCACATATAAAAATCATTCATTAATTTAAAAATTTCAAATTCAGCTGAGGAAATGATCAATTCTGTGTAAAATCAGCCAGATTAAGACGGTTTTTCTATTTGCAGCATTTTCTTCATCGTGTGCGTTGTGGCAGTGTTAGTATAAAATGGCATAAATAGCTTTCTGACCTTTTTCACTGAAATGTTGGCGTGGGAAATAGTTTGTATATAAGTACCTATTTATTAAAGTTAAATTTACGGGTTTCAATTTATTAAGCTGTTATAAAGCAATAAGTAACCACATCGCTTTTAATTACCCCCGCCATTTGAGCTAGGACTAGAATCTCACATCTACGTCCCTCATTAATAGCTTCATAGATCACACTTGCTCAATGACATCGTTATTAAGGCCGGCGTCCAAGTACGGTTATAATCTATTAGTTTATCGTTCGTGATTGAATGTTTATCCGCGAGTGTGTACCGGGCCTTATACAGAAAGAAATATGGCGGATTATGGCGTCCAGTCCGCAAGAGGCTGCCGCGACGTGCGGACGTGTCTGCAGTTAAATCGCTCGTAATTACCGATGAAAGGGCGGAAACATTTATAGCGGCAATAACAAGTGGTGCTCGTAATTAATTGGCGGTATCTAATAGGTTGATACATGTGTTTCCTCATTGCATCGGAGACACCGTCTAAGGGGGAATGATAGTAGTGATGATTTGACTTGCGAGACAAACGCGGTAGCGATAGTGATTTGATTTTTGTTGTCTTGCCAACCTTTTTGACTGCCAAACTTCAGAAGTCAAGAAGTTTCATCCCAGAATAGTAGATGCAAAGTTCAAATTTCGGTTCGAAGGATGTTTTTTTCATTCTGTGCTTCTTCATAAATACGTCTAAAAGATAGAGTTCTAATCTACATTGAAAACAAAAACAGATTCTTTTAGATAATTAATACAATTAGGCGTTACTTTGTCAAAAAAAGTTGCATTTTGATTGCAGTTGGATGCAACAACATGCTTTACAACATCGCAACACATCAACAGATGAAAATACTCTCTAACCCCTCTCAACTCGCCACCCGCCCCCGCTAAATCTTATGAACAGTTATCCGCAAAAGTTTTTACTACTCGTCTCCGCTGTTTACAAGCCTCCGCGGACGTTTACAACGCTCCTCGCTGCCGCTGCTTTACAGCCTCTTAGACATGTTTTACAGCTTTTTCTAAACTTATAGATGTATAAACTTTATTACCAGTCCCATACGATTCGATGCGAAATAAATTACATTTCTTCTGGGTCGGGCGCTGTGGGTGATCTTCCTACGATTGTGACGTTTTTTTGCAATACCCAAAGCCCACTTGCGCGGACTAGAAATAGTTAACATCTAACCTAGGATAAAAATGTTAACTTGTCTTTCGTCTCTAATCAAATAAATAACACCAACATAAAAAAGGTGTATGTCGGAGCTACGAGTAGTGACTACGCCGTTAAGGTGCTTAAGGATTACTACAATTAAGTACGAGTAGTATCTTCTCTACACTATTGCTATTTTCCAATCAACTACGTACAAATACATTTTATAAAAGTAATTCATTCATTACGAGTAATATCCTGTACATACACTACGCGATGAAACTTTATTGATTGTAGTGTTCTTTGTAATCAATGTCAATTGTTTGTTTTATAGCGTATTCAATTGTTAATTGTCCATTGATTACGGAATTAACAATTATTAGTACGATCTCCGTTTCGTACTTTTTGCAATTCCATCCAGTGTATCATATTGTATTTGTTTTTGTATTGAAATCTAATAATCTTTTTGCGTTATTGTGAGTGCTAATTGCGCGTTCGCTGCTCGATCGCAGATATAACATAACAATGAACCATTTAGTTTTGTTGCACGAAAGCCGTAAAAACACAGACCCAAGACGAATGTAGAAATGTACAGTCAACTCAGTAAACTGTTAATCTAATACAAATAAAGAAACTTAAGGAAAGTTCACATTTTCTTTACTTGAATATAATTATATATTACATACGAATTTTTATATATAATTATACCTTTTTATACAGAGGGTTTACAATCAATTTGATGTTCGGCTCGTTTAACCATTGACAAAGAGCATGCAAATTAGTATTATTAAATATTTATTTGACAACAAGAAGCTTCTTAAAAAATACATTTACAGTCAACATGTCAGGGGGCGTATTGCGATCCAATTTTGACGGTTTGGCTGGTTCGTTTTTGAGTAGATTAGCAAAATTCGTATTGCGATGTCATATTTTTAACCAATTCCGGTTCAACTCCGAGTCAACTTTTCTGACAGCGATTTAACTTTAAATCGAAAGTGTTATCGATCACTAATGCATTTCACTTCACTCATTCAGTTAATATTATTGGTTGATTCATATTTTTTGTGACTGCTATTGGACAAGAGAAGTGGTAATTAAGTCTTATTGGCGGAATGAGGTTTGGAAACGTCACACAGTGGGTCTCATTACCAAATAATACTACCAAATATATTACCATAACCACCTAGAAGATACAAACTCTTTTCCCCAAACCTCCTTGCAAATAAGACTTTAAATTATCAATTTCGACATTAGGCAGAGTACACATGCATAAAATTCAGTCTATAGTAGTTTGCTTTCATACATACATTAGAGCTATCTTATAACAGTATTTCGGTTAATCCAGTGATATAAGACATGACTCGCCCCACTTCATCCTCGGAAAGAAGTGAACTCTTCTACTTTGGGCCCTAACAGTTCTGGTGCAAGCCAAAAAAGACGAAAGTGATGTTTTTGGAAAATAAAATTATTCTCAGTATTAGTTACTATTTATAGTTACAAAAGGTTTAGATCATTGCTTGGCATTTTATTAAACGCCATAAGTAATTTTTAACAAGCAATGTACTATCCTATGTAATGCTTGCAACACTTTCTACGTTGGCTTAGTAATATTAATAAGTAACTATAATCTTGCATAAAATGCAGAGCCCTTTTGACTCAGAGTGCCCAAGCGTATACCTATTTAAATATGAACTCTTTTTTGACTTTTCGCTACTTAACTCACTATAAAATATGTATAGGTAACGAAGGATTGAATTTGGACAAAATATATTTAAAAGGGCCTATGACACTTATCCATAATAGACAGGAACTAAGTCTTTAACTAACTGTTCTTTAAGTTTGTTTTTAAAAAAGGCAGTTGAGTGGCCTTTTTTACATACTTAAAGAAGTTATGACTAAAGTTTATGTACGTTGTGTGCATCTTACTTTAAAATCATAAACCAAAAAAATGTCTATCTTTCTCTTTTGTAGTACCTTCTTACTGTCAGTTGTGACAGTTTACGAAATCGATAATAAACCAAAATATTGTTGATTTTATGTAAATAAACTAAAATACACATAATCAGTATCACAGATTAGTAAGAGTGATTTCAATGCCCGTTGTCAATAGCAAGAACTTGCTGCTAGACAAAGTATACTGCATAATGGAGTTTCGAGCACCTATGATAGTGAACGACAAAAAGAATCCAATTGCTTTTTTCAGTTCGTGAAAGTGCTCCAATTCATTATTATTGCAAAAAACACCATTAACCAAAGCACAAGCTTTAAGTATAAACTTACCGACATAATAGATATGTAAATAGTAATCATATAGGAATATAAAGGAACTGTGTAAACTGTGTATAACTTCTTACAATAAAATGCTTTAGTATCATAAAATTGTCTTTACTTTTAAGTTAAAATATACTGTTTAAGTACCTATGTTCTAACACTTCGGTTCCACAATACTCCGTAAACATTATAATGCATCACTAAAAACACCTCCAAAGTCCAAATTCAATCCACATTTGAATCCAATAATTGTTACTGAATAAATATCCATGATATAGAGCTCTTGTCAATTTCCAGGGGATCCGATTTACCATCACTTATGTTTTATTGTAATAAGATTCCATTTTAGAAGTTTTGGTGATTGATTTTTTCTTCCGTGTCAGATAGATATTATTTCACTTTCTCTGTTTAGGAATCTCACTATGATGCTATGTACAATACTCCGGCTTATGTACAATTCTTAAGGCTGGGTTAGAGATATCAAGAGCACAAATATGTTTATTTCGTTAATAAAACTTTCTAAAATAAAATGTCATGTCATTGAAGCTGGACACTAACGGTCAGTTTTTGCATCAGTCTTCATCATTCGTTTTAGCAAATTAGCGTCATCCAAGATGATTGTATGGAAACTATATTTCCCCACTCTCTGGCGTCACTCCGGCATTTCAGTTTTTCCCTGTCTTCGTTGTGTAAAAATACTGGATATATTTTGATAGCCACAAAAAACCTAGAGTTCACTTCTTTACGATCAAAGACGGATGTCAGTACTGACGTGAAAATCTGAGCGTCAATGTCCAGCATTATTTTATAGTAAGGTTTTCTTGACTTTGTCAAACTTCATATTGAAATGTAATTTTATTGGCCAATGAGCCACTGGGTCGTTTGTCAACCACCCCATAGCAAGTGAGTCGGTAGCCAATGGCCAATTGGCCACTGGGTGGCTTTTATTTACCAATAAGAGTCATCTTAATTGCTTTCTTATACGCTAAAAACCAAACGGCTCAATTGCGACTCTGTGAAAAATTGGTATTGCGAACTAACTTTTCACTTTATTTTGTTGGTTGGCTGGAAAAGTGAATGATGACCGAATATTGTCTTTGATCAGATTTAACCTTTGAGATGATAAGATGTAGTCTTACGGATACTACTCGGACATTTAAAATAACGAAGAAGCAAAGACTTACATTGGCTAGAATTGACTCTAATTAAGTTTAATTATAATCGAATGTGTTATTTGTTTAATTTTTTTCTTTTATTATTATCAATCATTATTTTCTATTTCATACGTTTCACTGGTATACGATTGTATCACAATTCACAGGCAGGTGGACGGACGGTCTTTAACAGACTAATGGTTAACAAAAAAAATGTTTCCACTACTCGACACTAGATGTCTAGTGCAAAGTGTACTCGTCCCTAGATGGCGTTGTTTACCGTCAATGGGAATTAATTACGACTCAGTCACATGCGGGAAATATTTTAAGTAAATTACTATCAACATAACACTTCTTAATTCTAAATTCGTTATGGCTAAGCACAATAATTTTCGGCATGCTAATTTATGAGATTTACACAAAGGGATTCAACTCTGATTTGACAACCTCGGAACGTCAACTTAATGAATGATAATATTAAATCAGAATCGATCATGAGACAACGCTATATGAGAAAAAGAGTTAGATAATCTATTTAGCAGGTCAGCATAGGACAGCACCATACGAGTGAGTGAAATAGAAATACTTTTATTGTTTTTCAAGTTCCATCACAATACCAAATTAGCGACTCAACCAGGTGAGTCGCAATTGAAGTGTCTAGTTATTGGATAGTTATTGAACCGTAATAAGCTGCATCGCAATACGCACCCAGATCTTTAAATTATAAGTAATATACAATTATCTTAAATATAACTGACTGTACAATGTCATCGATTCGTCGAGAAATTCGATATTAGAGGTCTCTTTGTTCTCATTTAGAAAGGCAATGATATCGCCTTAATGATATTGACCTGTTTAAAGAATCACTGAATTGTTTTTTTCTTTAGCTTGCATCTTAACTTAAAATACATCCTTATGATAAAATACGTTACAAGGTTTAGTATTTCTTAAAGGAAATTTGGTCCAGGCTTTTAATATCAAGTGGTTTTAAAACTGTTATATAATTCTGCTTTTTCAAACAGCAGCTTTAAAATGCTTTGTCACATAAAATGTACGTTCTTTGACATACATTTATTTTAACTGACTTATAAAAGGAGGTTACAAGCATGAAAATCCTTTATGCGAAATTGAATGCGATATAACTATTATTTATTTCGAGCTGTGACGTCTCTTACAAAATATTTGACCTGCGCAGACGCAGGCGCGCTATCGGCGGGTGTCAATCGCAGTAACTAATTACTGACACTATCGGGAAGATGCACGTGTTTTATAATACGGGTCAGAGGTCTAAAGTTACTAAACCTAATCTAAGTATTTATCAACAAAAAAAGGTATTTTTATTGTCTGGTTCCGAAAGTAAGCTGGCTAAGTCTTTATACATAAAAGATAAAACGTGACTGTTTTAAGCTTACAGTACTAGTAAACATAGCTGCACCTGCATTAAAGTACGATTCCGTTTTTTTCTCGACTTCAAAAAAAAGTTTTTTGACTTGGATGTATGTGATATGGTTGAAATTGAATAATATTTGAGTACCTAAGTATGACAATCTAGTTAAGCTTCCCAACACGTACCTATTTCAAGTTTCGTAAGTGTATGTTTGTTTTATGTTTTTCTCCGAAATTCTCGACAACGAAAAGTGACATAGAAATGATTATTTTTTAGTTCAGTCGAGTTTATTCTTACTTATAACAACAGAATAGTGAATGTTTAAACAATCTGAAATCAATATGAAATCGGTTCAGTAAGGTTTGAGACATTTGCCTGAATTTTGTTTATCCTAAATAAACGACAGATGCTTTATTTAAGGTTCTCTTTAACAAGTGAGTTCTTTGAAGACAGATTATTTTTAAAATTTCTACCTAACGCGTAGAACATAAGCTAAGTGTTAAAAAATACTTATACAGTAGAATGAAATACTACTTAGGTGTTGTTTATGGTGTAAGCTTGTCACATTAATGAGATATTAATTTAATTCAAAAAGTCAATGTTAGCACCACTAAAATCTATTTATTTCCTGCAGTATTTTGTACTCAAAATTAACTTTATTCAACTTCTGAGGCGGCGTGTGGTCCATTGATTTTAAATCGATTTTATCGGTCTTAAAAGGTATTTGGGGTATTCAAATTGTTATTTTATCAAAGCAATTAAAAGTTATGTGCCCGTTGTGGAAAACAATATCTCGGAAGCTATACGTTATTGTATCCATTGAGATTGATAAGTTAGTAGTTTTAACCTTTCTAGATAAATTTTGGATTTACAAATTAAATCAATTGAAAACGTTTATTGCTGAGAATACAACATACAGAAACATACCTTAAAAATTATGATATCAGTGTATTCCGCAATTATGTTTTATTTAAATACATATTATTCACATTAATCAAAGTCAGAAGTGTTATAATATTAACTCGTCAAGTATGTTTGAACGAGACACAATAGAAATTCCATTATTATGCGACTCCCGGGAGTCGTTTGATACCTGACTGATTAAATAATATAGAAACATCATGCAGGTGAATGATTAAAAGAAGAAGAATGATTGAATTTTCCCACAAAAGGACTAGCAATTGTTTTTCCTTGATCCGTCTAACTTCAACTGATGATGTCGTCTTATAATCAAAGGGTCAAAAATGAAGTGAATCTCAAGTTGATTTTATAATCATTATAATTAAGATAACGAATACGGTGAAATTATACGGAATCAAGTTGTCACATACTAATCACGGCTATCATCGCTTCCTGTCGAACCTGTTAAATTATGTAACGACGTGGACCACCAACAGACCTGTGGTCCTTAGGGATCCTGAAGTTTTGGAGATCATTTAAGGAGATATAAGTTCGTGGATTGGAACTGGATCTTTTTGGAAGGGTAGGTATGTACCTACAGTCGCCAGCATATTAGATTTTACATTAAAAAAGGGTGGTATTTAATACTTTAACTGTAAATCTCCTTTTTCCAATCAAAATATTCGAAATTACCACCAAAAATACTGAACTGCACACTAAATTTTCTCACCAAATAAATCAGTTATACTATACTGTTAGATCTTTAAAGCTTAACTGTTTGACTGAATGACTATCTGTAAACTAAAAGTAAATCAGTAAGTAACCTAAAAATGCTATCATTTCACCCAAACATCCCTCTTTGGGGAGGCCCTTCCTCCCCAAAGAGGGATGTTTGGGTCGCACTCCTCCCGAGAGGTGATCCTCCCCCTTTCCCAAACATGACTGTAACAAAACACTAGAAAATGGCGTTCGGCGGCCGCTGCCGCGGCACGCTCGCTACACTCGCTCGCCTTCGCGCGCTGTGTGGTCGCAGTTCAAACCTAACCTAACCTTCTTTTATGTATTGGAGGGGGAATGCAAGCAATTAGGATTTCCTCTTCTCCGGCGCTGCGGGAAGTGCAGCCTTTTCGTCCTTACGTAACAAATCGCAGTCAACCATACTCGCCTATAATTTGTGAGCAAATCAGTATTTTTGACATGCAGTAGGTTATTAGTAGAAAAAAATTGAATGCTGAAATTTCTAAATAGAGGTGCAGTTAAAAATTTCCCTTAAAAAAATAATAATAAATAGATAAATATGCGCCGGACAACACACCAATTGTCTGGTTTCGTGGTAAGGAATTATCTTCCAGAAAACGATTTTGACGGGGCGTCTCCCATCAATACTTAAATACATATGTACAACATCCATGACTTAGGTACAAATGTTCGTGCTCATCATACAAACATTTGCCCCTTGCGGTATTAGAACCCATGATTTTTGTTGTATCATATACCGCAGTGTTTACCTCACCGCGCTGCTGTCACAATTTATTGAGACCAAAGTGTACTAAGGATCTAATCTAATAAGTTCACTTTTAAATTACTCTTGTATTTTGTAATACTAATACTTTTTCTGACTGAAGCAATATTTGCTGTAATTTTTAAATTCTTTACCCAGCTACCCATCTCATCTCTGGCGCATCGTGCAATCACACGCCGCGATACGGGTAGGAGTCAGGACGGACGGACAGACAAAGCGAATTAACTTACCGTTAGCAAGCTCTAGCTATCCTGGGAATACACGGGAGGAATTTAGCTTCTTGTCGGATTTGTATAAGCGTGTAGACAAATAAGCTCAATGTTAAAAAAATCCACATCCCTATCCAGGAGTTGGGTACTTATATTATTTCCTACAGCGAACCGTTTTGTTCTTCACTTTTCCCAACTTTTTTTCATTTGCTTTCATTAGTTAGCATTGCAAGTTATCGTCATCGAGTGACATGCTCGCTATATCATTACATGGATTTATTCAAATCATAATTGCAACTAGTGCGAATTTAAGCTGAGACAGAGGCTTTGCAGCAGCAGAAACGGCTTTTTCTCAGCACTAGCCCTTGTCACGGAGATGTGGTAGGGTCTATGTTGCGACGTGTATAAGGTCAAATCGTTTTAAGTGATAATATTTTAACCGTGTCTTTGAATACATCATAGAAACAGAACATGTTCATTATTTTTTGGAAAATCGAGATTTCATTTTTATTATTTTCTTTAGCAAAGACAATATGGTTTTTTCAAAACAGCACCCTGATCACTTAAAACAAGGTGACCTTATATAAGTGCTCCTAGTGAGTTTTCAAATGTACTGAAATAGGAATGATTTTTATGAATTTCATTTTATTTTTATAAAAAGGTTTAATTCTTTGTGTAACAAAATCTGAGCCGAATCGCCCTGAATCCGTTCCCGTATGTCTCCAACCATAGATCGGAGCTATTAACCCGGTCTCTAAGTGGCCGATCGGTTTGATTTACGGTAATTTTTCTCCAGCTGTTGTCGTGTCAGAAGCGAATATTTGTGTAATATATCGCCGCGACCTGCGCGCGCGCCTCCCATAAACCGCTGTTTAGAGGTTTTGTAACTTATTCTTGGGTCAGAGGTCTATGGAGTATGTTTATTATAAGACATAATAGAGAAAAAAAGACAGAAGCGGTAGTTTCGAAAATTGATTTAATTTTAGAAACTACCGCTTCTGGATTTTACATTACAATTACTAGTCGTTTGCAAATATTTACAGAATGCTGCACATAAAAGTGCATTTATTTACATTATTGTTGTACCTGCATAAGGAGGTCTTAATAGATCAACGTTAGGTCTAATTGGGAAAATACAGATATTTACATAGAAAACCTTTTTTTGTACAGCTTTGCCTAGGGTTGAGCTTCTGTGCAAGCTTAAGTGTGACTCTACTGGAAATACCTACTTTATTTGTAGCGACATAAAAATCGACAGATGGAGTTATTCTTATTTTAATAAGTTCGAAGGTCTAATAGGTGATCTGCGTATACGAAATTCCTCTCAGGTGTTGTGTTATGGAGGAATCTCAGGAATTCTTGGGTTTCGTGAACCGTTCAAAGTTATCTCCGTTATTTACAAAGGAGAGATGGAATGAGTTTGCGTTTAATGAAATTTAACGAGCCTTCGGAAGATTCAGCAGGTTTTTTGTTTATTTATAAATCGATTTAATATTATATTGTTTTAAAAAGCTCATAAATAATAAGGTAGAAATCCCGTATCTAACTATTCGATTTAATATACCTATGATAGATACTAGATCTACTGAACATATTGATGATAAAAGTCTTTAGCTAATCTTATCCTTTGCATTAGCATTCATTTTATTTTACTACTCAGATTACCTTAATCTAGATAAATATTCACATCTCTAAGTTTTCATAGATAAAGGCTAGAGGTCTGTCTTAGTACTAATTGTATTCCACACATCTTTGTTGGAGGCATATGTACCGATCGATGCATATTCAAAAACCAATCTGTGTAGATAGAACGACAACGGAACAAAGCACATACACAGTCTTCAAGCTGTGTATTGGTTATGGTCTTTAAATTCTAGCCTAGATTTAGGGAGGGAACTGAAGGTTGAAATAAACCACAGGTTTTCCTCATCAAGCTTCAATGTGGCTCCTCTCATTGTTGTACAGTCAGGCCCGTACGCGCTGACCGCTCGCCGTCCAATTAGGCGATAAAATCACAATTAACGCGAGCGCAGGTCAGCTCGCTGCCCCAAACTGTACATAGGGTATTAAGCATTGTGCTGCGCAGTAATCGTTTTTGTTCAGCCTTGATAAGGAAGAGTGATGCTGGCTAGTTTTTACCTGACGGCGTCAGAAGGAGGCAAGGGCTAATTTTGCTAGCTCTATCGCGTAGCATAGTAGTTGAATTGGACTTTCTTTTCCCCATTCACACCAAACTCCGCTCACTTTATACAGTGTTATAAATATGGCAGTTGTGAGATTTTTGGAAAAATATCAAACTATTTTAAAATATAAAAAAGCCTTCTATAAACTGAGTAAATTTCTTGACATAGGCAGACAGTCTGCCTGTGAACACGAATGCTGTAAGTAAAGCATTCGAAACGTCAATGTTCGCGAAATTAATCCGTAAAGTGTGTTTATTTAATGAGTAGTTTTCGCGTTAACTTCAGAACCAAATACTCATTTAAAAGCTTAAAATAACGCATTAGTGTATGATTTACGAGAAAAATATATATTCATTGATTCAAAAAACAGAATACAGTCGTGAAGTTATTATCACTATTTATCACTACTAAAGTTTATTATTTTGAATAGCTTTTTGAAGAAAAACAACAAAGTGCGAAGCTTTCATTTTAACAAATTCCTAAGATTGTCCAAATTATTCGTGCTTACATGTTGTATTATCTGCTTTATAACGCTGATGAATTGAGAAACCTGCCCAATTTGGGCAGATAAATTAGAATTATCTGTCATAAACGCTTCTATTACGAGCCCGCCACAATACAACCTGAAGCAGAAAGTGTGTTTCTCCCTTAAAGATAAAACACATAGCATCTTTATATGAACATACTTTTAAGATTTATATACTAGCTTATTATTAATTTGCCCAATTTTCGCTTACTAAAATATTTCCGTTATTTAGTTTTTTCTGTTGCTCTAAATTTTCTCGTAGGCGTCGGATTCTCTAGATCTTCTTCACTTGTGCCTTTGCAGCTTTGAAAATATAAACGTGTTACTTCACACCTCGACAATTACGATTGCATGGACCGGTAGAAATAATAGTGATCAGTCCGCGTCACAAATCAACTGGACGGTAATAGGTGACAATAACGACGCCGGCGCATGAAGTATCGCGGTAATGGGCTGCGGGGTGACAGAACGCCTACGGCGGCCATTTGACACCCATGCTAGGAAAGAAACACCAACACATTTGTGCATCTGCTGGTATACTGTGTATGTACGAGTAAATACTATTTATATATATATATATATATCTTATCTTTGTAGACAGTCTTTCTAAAAGCCATTGGCGCACCGTTGGCGCTTCTTCATAAATGTTATCTTCAAGATATTCATGAACATAGTGTGCTAATCTTTCGTAAAGATAAGTCAATAATAATTGATTTTAGAATTTATTACATTAAAATAGACCATATTACGGTAATTTTACTAATGTTTTATCTAGTCGATATTCAAATATTGATTATTAAAATTACATTACAATTTATTAGTAAGAACTGTGTATCATCAATAACCTAGTCTGTTTTATATTATCTGAGCTGTGGTGGTTCATAGCTATATCAAATGTCGCATTTTAGTGACTGATTATTACCCCCAGCAAGATTCTTCGAATTTATCAACAAAAGCAAGATTTACGAAATTACCTTTTGTAGTGTGAATATTATAGTAGTCAATATTTTCTCGAAGAGTAATAAGAGTCTGTTATCTCAGACTAGGATGTAAGTAGTGAATTTACTGCCAAAAACAAAGCTTGTGAAAATAGGAGTTATTTGTTCGAAATGTTTAAAGTGCTACGTAAGTCAATTATAACTGAGTACAAGAAGGCTATTATAACGATGTTTTATTGCTTTTCCAGCGAAAAAGCTAACATGAACATTATACTTTTATAATTACTTTAACTGTGTTTCTGAACGGCTCCGTTGCACCAGCGACGCGGGACAATACGGACGTTAGTCGTTACTCTGGCGCTATCACAACAATTTATCATCGCTTAAGCGTGCTTCCCAGAATCTTTAGAATTTGTCTAGTTTATAGTTTATACTCCGTGCTCGGGAACGGTGCGGAGATTAGTTAACAAATTTTATTTATTACGATGTTCTTCGATTTGAAGTAGGGATGTGCTTACGGTTCGGGAAACCTGTTATAGTAGCCCTCACACGTGTCAGGTAGGTACTCGTACACGAATACATTAATACTTTCGAAAACATCTCATTAGAACATTAGAAGTACGCAACGTCCTTCTACACAAAGTTAAAGTTAACTGTTGTGTCAATATTTTCATAAGAGTACAACATTTAGTTTTAAATAGTTAGTTAACATTGTATATTCCTTATTTCATTAATTTATTTTAACGATGAACTTAAACTTAATCATTTTTTTTACTATTCTATCCATTTTATCGTATCGCATGCTTTTTGATTACATTATCGGATTAGAGTTTTTCTCATCTCTACTACCAGGTGTATGGAACACCGTAAATCTCTCATCCGTAATAATTCGGTGTAACAATTAGTAGGGTCGCGACAAACGGATACGCGCGATGTCATCGGCGCGCGTGAATAATTGTTTTCTGACACCGATCTCTAATTGACTCTTCCAATATCATGAGTTATGGCATTCTTGGCAAAGACATACAGATAGGTGAAAGTAACTGTGTAACATGGATTCCCACATAACTTTACACAAAATATTTTTGTTTCCTTGTAATTTTTATTATATTTATGAGTAGCTTAGAAAGACAGCTAACAAATCCTTTTTAGTTTAAAAAATGTTTCTCAAACGAAATGTTTGTATCACAATCCTTAGTATGAATATGATTTTTTGTTGTACCTATTTTGCATGACAGAGAGCTCGAAAAATTACTCCAATATAAAGTAGTCTGTGTTAAGCCACCTTGCATTTTGAGATACCAATACAAGTGCTTCCTCGAAACAGCATAAGTGGTCCCGGCACGCATGTGCTCGCGTCGGCAAACATTCACAACCATAGAGTTTAGGCTTGTCAGATCTGTCATTTTGACTTTTATCTGTTCGTAGTAAAAATCCATCGTGTTGTTTCACTGCAAGAGTCGCTACCTACAACATTTATGTAGATCTCTAGTCTGCTAACTCTTCCAGGTCAGCAAGAATAGAGCTATTTGTGATATCATTCCCTGTCATAGATATTATTTTCGTCAAATACTTACGAAATCTCGTATGAGTTATATGCGTGCATGAACACCATGGGAAGAACCCACTACATGTGAATGAGACGACTTTGCTCTTTCTAGTACCTTCTTCATACACTGAGGTCCAGTGGAACATCTTTCTACAGGGCGCTCACACGCATATACAAAGGGCTGTCTCACGCTGCTGGTGTACTAAATTGTCATTTCTCTAAAGATTACATGCACAGATTATATAAGGTATTTTTCTATAAGCGGGTGAAACTTTAACAGAACTTCAAATTACTTCAGAGAAACCGGGCCCTATCATTTTTTTTCTTAAAAACGGGCTAGTTTGGTTTTTAATTTTCCTAACAAAAAAATAAAAATATTTTTAAAAGCAACCTGTTTCTAGTCTGAAACATCCCAAAAAAAATAAAAATAAAAAAACTAGCCCGTTTAAAAAAAAAATATATAGGGCCCGGTTTCTCTGAAGTAATGTGAAGTTCTGGTAAAGTTTCACCCGTTTATAGAAAAACACCTTATATAAAAGCTACACCATAATATATCCATCACTAACTGTGAAACAGACTAAAGCCTATCTACTAAACGAAAGTTAATTTTATCACTTACAAAGAAAATTACATAAAATGTAACAGCCCTGCGCTAGGCTGCGCCACCGCTGTCGATATTTATTGTGATGCGCTGTTGGCAGCGGCTTATTAATCACCGATGGCCTCTCAACTTGTTGTTTTATGTTGTTATCAATTAGGTACCGGCGCTGCAGCGTTACCGGTAACACGCCCGGTAAACAATATGGAAAAGCTATAAAATCTCTGATGTGTTAAAATTTAATGAGCGTTCGTAACTTTTTGGAGGCTGGAATACGAGTATATGTAGAATGATTTAAATCGGGAGAAATTTTTCCATAACTTTGTTCATGCTACATAAACTCACTAAACGAATGATGATTCCTTTGACTTACGCGCTTAAATTTTATGAATTAAACTGCGAATGACCTACATACTTCAAAAAATTAATTCATACGTTTAAAAGATATATAAAATTTTCAAATATGATTTTACGATCATACCAGAAAACTGATATTACTTATCATAACTAGTAAATTATTCAACACCAGACACCCACACACTATATGATGAAAGACGACTACAACTTACTATTTTGTAAAAGTGTCATCCATTCAATAACACATTATCTCCAAAGAACTTATTTCCGTCTACCCAACATAATGTGTTTAAAATAACACACGCCGGTTTGTTCCAAAAACAATCATTTGACAGTTACCGCCCACACGCGTCTCTGTTCAAATATGAGAGAGGTCTCTGCGCGGGTGCATCTTACTTATCTGACGAACGAAGGTGGAAGGCGGTAAGGGGCCGTTCTCCCACAGTCTTGCAGACACGTCTTGCAGTAGAGGAATCGCGGTCCAGAGGGGCAACGCACTCAATAAAGCTTCTGCGACTCTTAAGCCTTTTAAGAACCGTGCAGTAAGCGTGCATTGGTTGAAGTGCGTTTGTCTTCTGCTTCCGACGCTCTAAAGCACTAGCCACCAGTCTGCGAATGTCTGGGAATATTTTGAACCTTAGTCCCTTTTTGAAAGGTCCAAATCTACAGCGTCGTTGTTCCAGTGGCAGTTGGCTGACTGGCCTCTGTCCAAGATATCCTTTGGTACTGCGCCTGATCTCACTGCGGTCATATTGGACTGCTATCTCGACGGGCCATGAACAAAGAGTACACTCTTGAACAGACTCAAAAAAAATTGTAGTCTTTTTTGAAGAAGTCATGGTCATTGCATTAAACTGAAGTTCAAAAAGATTTTGCACAAAATGGGTAATATTTATAATAGCACCCTTGCGGTCGATCGATGCGCCGGCGCAGCGTCTGCGGTCGATCGCTGCCGAGCGCTGCGATCAATCTGCGGTTTCCGACAACCGATAAATTTATCCGCCCTGTGATTATTATAAACACTTCCTTTTGATACTTAATTAGAACAGTGTAAAAATATAGTTTGTCTCAAGTCTGGCAAAATGGCGACCAAACATTTAACAAGTATAAAAGTTTAAGTGCTACCGTGCTAACTTGTAGTTGTTCCTTATGAACCAATCTACGCTCACAATTTTAAGGCGACGCGTTGCCCCGTGCGACGTGATGTATTTTTTTGGCATCTCGTTAAGTATTGTGGTTTCTGGAAACAGTTTCAGCGCAAACTCCGGGCGTGTACTGTGGTCGCGGTCGCGCCTGTAATAAAATCAAAAAATATTACTATAATCTAAAATACGCGTCTACCTATATTCTGGATTGAAAAAGAAACAAAACGTTGTAGTTTTCTTTTTTAAAGAAGAATATTTTTTATCGCACTGCGTTGAATCCCAAAATGAGCCCCGAATTATATGACTACATACGTAACGTAGGTACTAAAGTAGAGGGCAACTTGAAGTAGTCACAATTAACATATTATAATAAGTTAACTAATTTAATAAAACAATGCCCAACAGCCGCAACGCGTGACATCTGCTCACAACGTTCAGGACCGTACAGTCATAATCATAAACCTTTCTCACTAACAATGTCCCAGCCAGCTTCAAATGTGGACTAATAACTTCGCACGCTAAGATGCGGGAAGCGGCGCAATTTGCATAGCTGCGTCTGCGCCCGCGCAGGTAGAGTGCTCGTGACTCTGGTGCGGGCTGGGATCGGTTTCAGGACAGAGATGTATTTAGAAAACCTGTTACGGACACAAGTTACTTATTTTCCCCCTAGATTTTCCTAATACAGAAGACAATGACAGGTTTGACACGTTTCTTTTGGCTTGATTATCACCATCTTCTTACGAATGAGCTATTCTAGTGCTTTTGCCTTTCGTTACTTCACTCTGTTTCTTTCACAATTATTTTATGAGCTAGTTAAAAAGCTATTTTCCAGATCCATAGTTGCATTATCTGAACTTATTTCTTGAAGATACCTAGTCAAATTGTTAGCAGTTAATTATATTATTACACTTGATATTAACTTTTTGCTATGATCTTAGAAAATTGATCAAATCCGCCTCTGTTAGATCTACAGTTCCTTGATATCCGTGCAGGAAGAATCAGTTTTATCTGGGTATTTATTGCTGACGGATAATTATTTATCCTGACTTCTTACATCTGCAATATAAAAAAAAATACTTTTCTTATTTACTCGTCTCTACTCTACCCGGTTGAATGGTTTATTTTTTGTACTTCAAGGATAAGAAAGTGATTTTGTTCTATTTGAAATGTGGTAATAAACTTATACGCGTCTACAATGACATACCTAGTGAATATAAGTACCAGTTGAATAAAACATTTGTACAAATTATTATGATTCTCATGTCAGCGATTCCGACGCATACAATCTTTTATTGAAATCTAATGATATCCAGTAAACAGTCCCAATATAGTATTCTTGGCAGGTCCATATCTCAGGATTATTGCAGATCGATACCGCATCTCAATCGGTCCGTCCGTTGGGCATAATGCGGACAGGCAGGACGCGCGATAGTATCTGCGTTTGCGCACAAGGCTGACCGTTTTATGAGTTCCGGCGCATCTGAATGGTGTGCACTGAATTTGATAGGCATATACTAAGTATAATAATAACAGTATTCTGTAGTTCTTTCTGAGCGTAAACCTTATTTTTTATATGTATGAGTATTTATAGTAATTTCTGAAGATGGCACTGTTAAGTTTAAGAGAGCCAGTTCGTTTATAAGCTAATTTTGTTTTCTGTGGATATGCATATGTTTCTGAGCTCTACCATTTTTGAACATTTATTGTAGACTAACAATATAAATAAAAGGATAAATGTTATCGGTGGATATATTTAAGCATGTGTTTATTTTTTTCTGCTGGTCCTACTTGTATAAGATGTCATTTTTAATCGCTAAAATGCGTTTAGATTCCTATTGGCTGTAACCGTTGCATTCAGCCCGTTAGGTTCCGTCTGTCGTTAATATTATACAAGATATTGCTCGTCATATTACAGGAATGTACAGTCAGCCGCGTGTATCTTTTGATGTTCCCAGAGCTCAACAATTAATTATGCGAAACTTGGTACTTGCATTTGATGTCTATAATTTAGTTGTATCCGTAGTAGTATTCTATCTTTTCATTATTTGACAATGTTAAGATCAAAATTTTTATTGATTTAAAGGGTTATTTCGTAATAATAATTTGATGTTACCTGCATCGATCTCATATTGTCCCCGGTATAATCTTTACTTCTATTTCATCAAATTTATCATTGTCTGACTGTACAGGGATGTTACAGTAAGCGTGTGAGCGATTATTGTTTGTAAACTATGCCGGCTGGCGCTGAGGTTCTCACGCGGCGCAGGCGCAGCCAAGCAGCGTACATGAGCTCTGTATGACAAGTATTTCAGATATGTGCGGATTCGATCAAGGAGGCATAGTGTTTGGTGTGAATTAGTCCGATCGATGAACAAATTAATTTATTCCTTTAATATCGCACCTTTCATAATATTAGCAGGATATAACAACAACATTTTCAGTTTGAAATAAAAGATGATTAATATTTTAAAAATACGTCTTTAAGTAAGAAGCATAACTGACTATTTCTTTCTCACGTAGAAAAACCCTTGAAATGATATCACGGTGTCGCTGAATCGTATTCACTTCAGTATTTAATTATCCAGAAACATTCTTTTGTTTACATGATAATTAAAAGACAAAGGAGCCGATGACCAAGTGACGTCAAAGTATGCAAAAATACGCAAGGCCTTTTATCTAGTTATTACACACCGATTAACATACACAGCCGTATCGATTTCATTGATCGATCAGTTGCAATCTTTGTAAACGTAATGCAAGTTGATGCAGAAGACTCATTATTCCAAAAACTTAGTGCCAGGTTTAGAACCGTACTAATTAAAATAATTTAAAAATAACATCATTTTAATGATGGAGGTATACTTTATTATTATTTATATACAATATTTATTTACTTAAGCGACGAACGAACGCTTCTTAATGTACTAAAATATACTCATGACTAGTTTCAATTAAGACACCCATAGGAAAACTGAAATTCTGAATAAATTTGAGTTTCCTATAGGTACGTGTTATTTTCAATGTAAAATTGAAGCTGCTGAAATATTTTTTAATGTATGTTTTTCACTAACTAAGAATGATCACGCGTCTCTTGTGATGTCGCCGCAAGTGAACTAAGTAATCGATTTAAACAAATAAAGTATTGATTGGTTAGTACAAAGGAGCCGATAGTAATTTATTTTAATTATTGACAATTAGCGGCGTCTTTGTCATGATAGCTCAGGATTATCGTTAATAACAATGGATCAACATTGTTCTTGGGTGGTTAATTGAAGCAAATGTCAGAATTAATGGACAATCCAATCATTTGTAATTACCAAAGAGGAGCTCATAGCATCAATGTACAAAGACAAAAAGCCATGCAATTAGACAAAAATAAATACAGAAACAATAGGTACTGACATTATGCAAAATTCTTAAGCTGATTTGTTGTATGATTTGTTATTTATTTTCAGTATACTTACTTTTTACTACAGCGTGACGATAAAACTTCATTGCTAATATCTGCCAGCTATTGTATCTAAACATGTATTTATAGTAGTAGCAAGCATGTTAATATTTCACGTTGTAAAATAATCTCAAAATAATTAACACGTACAGCCTTCCATGCGGGTAATCTCTCCTTGGCACGCACTGTCAAGGTACGCCATTAACTTGTAAAGTTCAGCTCTGTAGCCAATGCTTATGGTAATGGATAAGGTACTGTTTATATTTGACCCGCATGGATTATACCAGATGATGGTTAGTATACTGAACAATTTTATCCAATGAAAAGTCCAGTGAGATTTACAACTGAACTGCAAAATACCATATTTTGTACGATTTAATAATGAAATAACTCTTTGATTGATAAAATGTTACTCATTCGCTGCCAATGAAACTTTTCAATGGGATAACCGTCTTTTGGTTGAGTTAGTCTATACCTCAAAAGTTTTGCTACAATTTTTATAGCTGAATAATGGTTACACAAATTCAAAATTACTAACATAATATTGTTTTTTTAATTTTTCGTATCATTTCGGCAGGCAGAAAACCTGTTGAGCGAACTTCCTTAATTTTACTTATGCAAGGGAAAAAGAGATTAAGGCTTAAAGTAGAAAAGATAAAAATGGTAGCTCTCCACTTGTCACTGTAACGGTTTGGTGTAAGTATAAGAGCGGCGCGCGCGCACGTCCCTCTCGCAATTAAACAATTGGTTTAATTGGCGACCTTCGTCGCTGCGATTATACGCTATTATCCGCTATTTATCTGCCGGTTATCGGCCGGTTGCCGCCGCTCTCCAAAGGTAGAATCAGAGTCTGAAAAATTGGTCAAAAACATTTTTACGGTAAGTTTCATATTCTGATGCAAGCGGCTAATTGGCAAACGATTCCAAACTTCGAATAGAAATGATTTCAATGAGAGGAAAGTAAAAAAAATACTGAATATTAAAGCATCATACAAGGGTCAAAGACGAAATGAGCTGTAAAGACGACTCAGATATACTTATTTTGAAATAATTATCTTTATAAAAGTACCTTTGTAGTGTAGTGTAGGTACTGTACCACCTCAGATCGAGATAAACTCGGCTTCACTCTTGATCAGAGACGCATGCGTTTTCACGCGCTAACGGCTAGTCGTCGGATGTTCCTCGAATATTCGTCAATCCTGCCAAATGTGCTGTCATTTATAAGAAGAACTACCATAAGTTGTAGCAAACGCGATACGTAGGCGAGGCGTTTGCTATCCGATTCGATGCCACGGCGCTGCTGGTCCCTTTACGTTACATGCGTTGGTATGGTTGATGCTTCTATAATGTCAATACGATGTCGTTCCCTTTACGTGCGGTTAGATATGCGCCAACCTTAAATCGAGTCGCGTCGCGTGACAAAACAGACGAGTGTCAATCTGGCGTCGAAATTATTGTAGGTACTCTTAATAAATTATCCGGGTAATAATAAGTGGTTACTTCCGTGATCTTGTGGTGGCACGTAATTAGACATCTAAAAGTCAAATAGGTAATTTTAATTAAAATACGTTTTCAGGTAATTTGATGCCTATAGCCAGAAGTTCCGATCGAACCATGTCAGACGTTCCAATCGTTTTCAAAAATTTTAAATTAACGTATTAAAACAGTAACTAATATGAAACTTCCAAACTAGCATCTGTCAATATTAAATGCAAATTATGAAGAAAGCCGGACCTTACACATTCTCTGAGCTATCAAATTGCCATACCTCATAACTATAATAAGCACTAGTTTTCAACTATAAAAACGGCGCCTATAATACTAGCTCAAATAAACAGTTACTTAATTTATGGCCGCTGTAAGTAGTAATGGTCATAGATACGGTACAGTCCGGCTCAATACCAAGTACTTATTTATGTGATCTGCTATTTGTTTATGAGTGTACGTGTAAATAACGTTATGACTAATTCTCATTTAAGTAAAAACACTCTCCTATTTATGTAAAAAAAAGCACATAAAGTCTTTGTTTCATAAAAAGGTTTCTTTAGAAATTTCCAGTTCATGTAGAAACAGTGCGAGGGCACCTATGTCAGACTCTATGAAAGCAGGATCTTTTAAAATCTATTTTTATATAATTACCGGGTACTGGGTCGCTAATTATTCAACTATCTCGGATACGAATAAAAAATTACGACGGAATAAATATTATCAGTACCCACATTTTATTTTCGTAGCCGAGTGTAGATCATGTCCGAGAAGTAGACTGCTCGTTTCAGCTTTATGGCTAATTTAATTTGTCATTTAGCATTACACGGACCACATTTCACAGGATGTAGCTAGAGTGAATGATTTTGGAAGTGTACGAAAATAGGAAAAGATTAAAATGAATATTGCATTTTACTATCGCCTGCGATTATTGATGTTATGCATCCTACGTCGCGGTCGTGTTTGGATGAGTGACCATTCCGACCATATAAGTGACGTGTATCACGAGCATCTCCGTCATATGGAACGTGCGTTAAACTGTTGATCCCGGCTAAAATCGGCTAATATTAGTAGTCAGAAGACATAGGCGGCTTGGTAATATTTGAAAGCAAGGTTGATCGCTTGCCTTGCAAAAACTTTTCCACCTACCCGCACTAAGCCCGCGTAGTGTAGTATTAATAGCTCTTACTACCTCATAGATAGATAGATAGATAGATAACTCTTTATTGCACACAAAATTAGTGAATTTACAAATTTGTTTGAAGGAAATGTACAATTTAGGTACATACTCGAGGTGAGCCCTATTTATAATTATTTAAGCACACACATGTTTTGGTAAAGGAAACTCCTGTTACGTAGGTTATGCTTGTGTACTAGAGTACATATACATCATCATAATTACATACATCATCATAATTTGTATCTGCAAGCCAGTTGATCAGTGTTATTTTGCAATTAAATAGTGTCATTAGATAAACTGTGGGGTTATTATTGTTAGCGTTATACGGATAAGATGACTGTCTTGCATGATGTCTTTTAGTCTGTAGTGTCTTTTAAAAGTAGTCCTGACTGGCACAAAGGGCACTATGTCTTTTTACTTCTACGTAATGTTTTGTCTTGGGTGAAATAGAGTGTCCTTAATACTTAGATGGATCGTTATGCTATATAACCAGAATGGATATATGAGGTAAAGATACAGTGTCATAAAAAAAATGTTAACTACATCTAATAAATACTCTGGGCTCCACAAAACTTCAAATAAGTAATTAATAAGCAGTTGTTGAGAACTGCGAGTCCTTATCCATCGGCATCAGAATCACACGCTTATGTTTCGCAAGCGCCGAAATATGGCAATTAACCAGAAATTGGATTAGCGAAAGTTAATCGCAGTCGTGCTCTCATTACACTGTTAAGCTCCGTATACACTAGCTTCAATCCAATTGAAATATAATTATTAATAAAGATAGGTGATGTTTGAGCTACTCAGGTCTTTTAGATTTACATTTTTGAGCAAGTTTTTTTGTAGGGGCACCCAACAGTAAACGATGCTTGACATGATTACTTATTTCTTTGCTTCTTCAAATGAGTGATGGTCCAACATAAGTTTTCAGACATTAAGACATTACCTTACAAGCGATTATTTTAGCTAAATAAAAAACAACGAGACAACTTTGTGTTGTCATCATTTTGCTTTATCTAAAATATCTAAGTAAATTAGAAAATCTAAGAGCAAGATTCACTGTTTTAAATAAAGTAAATATTACTGCAATCTTTGCAAGGTCAGTGCTGCACGGTCCCACGTTCTTTCTAGGCGGTTCCAATTAAGTGTATACGGGCTTTAACCACTTCTAAATTACAAGAACTATAACATGGCGGAGTAATAGCACGGCGGGTAGTTAGCGAACAAATAACGGCAGTAAGCATCTACTTAGTTTTGCCATTAATTCGGATTGCGATCGTTGCCAACCTCACGACGCGACCACTGGGCTGCGCTTTATTTTATTGCATTAATAAGAGTTTGCGTAACACAACGTGAGGGGTCATCTGACCGACAATTACTATTTACTACCAAAACCAGAATTCAAAAATATAAGTTTGTTTAGATTTGAATTGAATCTACAAACTTTACTTTGAACGGTAGATAAAACATAGCTTTTCAGTAGACGTGATTGAAAATAAAATTCTGCACTTGAAAAAGGAAGTATAGATATCTAAAATTCCGCCTTGACTTAGTATTTACTGCCTTCTTACGAGTCTATTCTTGAAAATTTTAAATTTTACTATATTATGTAGGTACTACGAACAAGGATCAATCCGTAAAGTACCTCGGTAATTGTATTCCCAAATTGTTGCATATTCAAACAGAAAGAAAGATAATGCGGTTATTAATTGAGGACATCACAAACACGCACACAATGAAACAAGTTTACAAAATAAACATCCACAAGCACGTGATGATTTTTCGCAAAACAAAACAGAAAAAAAAACATAAAGTACTTTTGATACAGCAAACATGGGAGTAATGTTTGTGGCTTACCTACTTTAGTATCTACCCAAATAATCTAGATCGTTTTTCCAGCATTAGCAAACACTTGGCTATTGAACACCTTGCTACGGTACGTTCCGTAAACAATGTTGACAGGTGTCGTGTAACCCTCGAAGGCTTGCGAAGTTGCGACACCGTGCGAGGTGAATTTGCATAATTAATTGTAACAAATTACGCTATTTTCTTTAACGGTACCTACTCACTTTACATCATATCAATAGTTAAAATTACTTTGGTCGACGAAAGTTAACTTCGAGTGCAGCAAATACGCGTATTATGGTAGGAGTTATTCGAGTGGAAAAAGAAAATGATAACCTCCTCCTTTTTGAAGTCGGTTTATGAGTGCGATTTCGCCGCAACACAATTCAATGTGTGGTCAGCTTTAAAAATACTATGTTTGTGTTTAAGATCTATAGTTATTTCCTAGTGAGTGCCATGATTGAGACAAAGTGGTCTCGACGATATTTTATCCGCAAACTTTTCATAGTCCTTTGATAAAAACAAAGAATCCATAGCTCATGGAAATAAATCTGACAAACAAACCATTAGCATCTGCACCTAAAACATCCTCTAAATCTATTACCCTTTCTATTAGTCTAACTCACAATAAATACGCATTTAACTCACGCGCAAGTCGTAACACTTCGTTCTTATAAGCTTAAACAACCGTAACAAGATGCTCTGTCAGATCACAAACATCTGGTGTTAGGAAAAACGCGACAAGTGCGCGGACACAATACGTGCGACAAACGCTGTAGCTTGTCGACTGGAGTTAAGCTAAGTACTCATGATAGAATTTTGCATACAATGAATGAACATTAAAAATAATCATTTATTTTATTTATACTTTAAAGCAAGACCCAATTTGCACAAAAGGTGAAATTAACGCCTTGAATAATTTTACTCTTTTATGTAGTTGTTAATTGATATTCGCAATGATCTTTAGTTAAAATCTACTCTTTATCAATATTGACTAATACAATGCGCTATTCGGACTAAGCCATAATAAATAAGGTATAAATTTCAGCAATGTGATGACCTAATTCATCTTTAAATGATGATGTCGGCCACGATGACATTTTCACTTTAATAAGTGACTACCAGATAGCATCTGCATATGATCCTGTTCTGTTCCTGAAAAAATCATTCTGATCCTGTTACATCGTGAAAAGTAGGCTTTAGGGTAACAATAAGTGGACAATTCGCGCTCAGCGACAGACGCAGCGACCGTTACCGCGATTTACGACGATCGATAGCGGACAGCCGCGTGTACACAGGGAAGCATAGATGCACCAACAATATGCACTTAAAGGAAAATGTTGAACCAAAAAGGTTGAATATGAAAGAAAAAAAAACTGGCCAAGTGCGAGTCGATTTATGTTTTATACTAAACGATAGATGCATCGTTCCATATTTTAATTATTATTTATTTTGTTACAGCTTAAAAATTAAAATAACTTAACAGTCGGTGCACGGAGAGAAAATCTGACAAAAATACAGTAATTATTACTAAAATATTTCTAAATCCGAGGACAACAAATGTTCAGTAACAATTGGTAATGGATTTTTGTAAAAGCTGTTAGTAAAGATTACATGTAACGTTTTTGTAATTTCAAGTGTTTAGTATTTAGTATTTACTCTTTAATGATGACGTCATAAACAAATACTAAATGTTTTGTAACTTTAAGAGTTCGGTTGTAATATCGGAAATGATGACGTCATAGACACTTACTAAGTGTTTTGTAATTTTAAGAGTTTTATTGTAATATCGGAAATGGTGACGTCATATGTAAATACATACTAATTTTAGTGAATTTTAGTGCTCTAGTTTTAGTAATTTATCTAGTTTAGTTACCTAATTATAAGTAAACACCTATACAGGATGTTCTAACTGAGAAATCGCATGTCTTCAAGAGGTGATTCTATCGTCATTGTCCTTGTGAGTAATTTTTGTGCAAAATGACAAATAAATTCACGACTTAAATATCTTTCGACACCTCTGTTAGCACATCCAGTACGTACGTACGTTAGGTCTTTACTTATAAAAAGGTACTAAACTAGATAAATTACCAATACCACAGCACTAAAATTCACAAAAAAATGTATTTACCTACAACACTAGTTATAGGTGTTTACTATGTTTAAAGCAAGCACACCGTGTCACCTGGAGCGCTTGCAAACTTGAAATGGCAGACAATATATTGCCTGTGCCGTGAGCATCACTTGTATTGACAAAACAGGTTACTTGGAATTACAAAACAGATTAGTTTTTATTATTCTAAAAAATACGCTAATAGTTTCAAGTAAACCATATGTAAATACAAATATGTGCTTACTTGGAATAACAAAACATAACAGTAATATTATTATAAGAAATACGTTAGTAACTTCAAGTAATTCATATGTAAATACTAAGATGTAACCATTAATTATTACAAAAGTTTGTTATTTTGCCTTTTACTAAAACCATTTCTTGAAAATATGAATGAACTTTTTAAAACATACTAAATAGGTTTGCAGTAATTACAAGACTTTAGCTATATTTACTATGATTTGCGATAACCAAGAAAATTTGTAATATCTGGCATTGACTAAAACCGATTTTTAGGAATTACAAAAACAAATACAAATGATTTCCTAAAAATCATTAATATTTGTAAAAAAAGCAAAACTTTTGTAAGTAATATTAAAACTTAGTATTTGCATCAAATACAAAACAATTTTTTAATTTATGGTGGTGTCTTTTTTCTCCGTGTGCTCAGGCAGGGCTGATATGAAAAGATACCTCCTAGGTTACATCGCAGCAAGGTTAGTATCAAATTAATGTTTATTTCTACTAAACTGCCAACTAAATTATGTATTCTTGCATAGCTATTCACTTCAATTTAGAATCTTTGATGGAAACTATCAAAATTTTTCCGTTATTCCTAGTGACTTTCGCCTTTTATGTCTGAATTTCAAGTCTTTTTAGCGGTTTATTTATTGGAAATACATATCAGTCTTATGTTATTTTATTACTTTCTGAACCAGGTTTATTTAGCCTTAAATAAAGTTGTGTTAGTGTTGAGCGTTGAACTCGACCGGAAGAGCTGTGTTAGACTGTTGAGTGCAAGTGTTATTATAACTATGATTATTTTTATTTTACAGGTGGATCAACTCCAGGAAAGCTGCGTGTCTGTTGCGGCTAACGAGAGACGCGGTTACAGCTTCGATAAGGTAACTACTACAACAGGCAGAGTAATCTTAGAGCGCTTTCACATTTAGGCGACTTTAACAGCGCGACGGTCGCGCTTCTGATAATTTCATACTATAAACGGCAGCAGCGGTGCGTGGGCAGCAGTGTTTTTATGAAGAGGCATCCGCTGCTGCCGCGTTCTCCATTCTAGGTACTGAGAGAAAACGCGTTAAAACACAGAAACTTATCTAATCAATAAACGCTTCTCTTTCTTTCAAACTCTTCAGGTTTATGAATATCTCACGCCGCTATCTTAAAAGCATTTACCGTTAGCCACCTCAGAAAGATGACAATGTTCTGGTAATATTTTCATTACTAGGTGCAAGGGCTGTTCGTATAAAAATGTTGTTTGTTGTAGGTAAGGGCATGCTTGTGTTCGAGACATCGTTACTGCGGCTGCCAGCGGAGGAGATCGTCTCAAGATTAAAAGGTGAGGAGCCCTATTGTCCTTAAAGTCTAAATGCCATTTCTAAATTACCTTTTTCATTAGTTTCTTTATTAATTTAAACTCTTTTTTGATTATTTAATGTAGTCCACATACACATAAGTGCACTGATTCAAAGATGATGATTTGCTTCTATAGAATCATATAGTAATTTCAAAAAATAATAAACGACATTTCATGCTAAGCTTTGTCTTTTTCAATGAAATAAAAATTTACTCACGTGTATGAAACGCATCAAATACTATCAAATAATAATAATATATTACATGCATTAAGTATGTCACTTATATTTTTTTTGTTTTGTTGCAGGTACGTAGCATGTTTTTAGGGTTCCGTAGCCGAATGGCAAAAAACGGAACCCTTATAGTTTCGTCAAGTCTGTCTGTCTGTCTGTCTGTCTGTCTGTCTGTCTGTCTGTCTGTCTGTCTGTCCGTCCGTATGTCACAGCCCCTTTATTCTGAAACTATAAACATCACATAGCTGAAACTTGGTAGGTAGGTGTATCTTGTTCACCGCTTTCCGATTCAGATACAAAAAGTTAGAAAAAATTATATTCAAGGGGGGGCTCCCATACATGAAACTAAAATCTAAAATTTTTTTTTTACTCAAACCTATGCGAGTGGGGTGTCTATTGCGAGTGGGGTGTCTATGAATAGGTCTTTAAAAATGATGTTGAGGTTTCTAAAACCATTTTTTCTAAAAGTGTAAGGTTTGAGACATAGACGCTTCCAAAGTGGTAAAATGGGCGTCCCCCCCCATCTAACTTTTGAACTAAGAAAGTGAAAATTTTGAAAAAAATATATGATGTAGATCTCAACAAAAACTTGCAACGAAAATTAGTTTGAAGGAGATCGAACCAGTAGTTTTTGAGATATTGCACATTTTTAACAACCGCAAATATAACTTTGTCTTTCATACAAACACTATGAAAAACAAAGTTATTTTTGCTGTCGCAATATATTGTGATGTTTTCGTTAAGTGAAAGTAAGTGGAACCTGAATTTAGTTAAGGGTGGCACGGAACCCTCAGTGCGCGGGTCCGACACGCACTTAACCGGTTTTTTAACATCAAAAAGGTCACCCATTTTATTTCACTTTGTTTTAAAATCATGTAAGGACCAACTAAGGCAAAATGATACGTTGTTGGTTAGTGCACAAGTATAGGAGTGTTGTATCTTCGAAATTAGTTAAGTTAGATATAGGTAGGTTAAGGCTAAGGTTTTTTTTTGGCTATAATCACTGAATAGATAATAGTACATACTTTTGACTGAAGTCCTTACTTAAGTCCCACTTGCATTGATTTACTGACATCAGACGTATACCTAGTGCATACTCAGTTTTTTAATGAAATTGCTAGATGCAACTTCGCACTGTATGTTTCGCATCTAACAAATCGCCAAATAGGGCTGTCGAAGATGAACGTAGCAGGAAACTTCGTGGCGAGAAGGCATTAATGAGATCTACAATCCCGTTGTCATGGCACCGAGCTGACGATAAGAATTATAGCTTTCATAGATACTCTTATCTGTTTACAAGCGTTTGGTTGACTTTTAAATTGGAGGGGGAAAAGGTGTTTAGAGTGTTTATCAATTTACAAAATGACTGTATCTTAGAATATCTTCGTCCAGAACACCAAATAAGTTTTTAATCAACAAGCGATTTGATCTGATAAAGAAATTTGCAAACTTTTGGTTTCTCAATCACCATAAAGAAGCAGCTTAACTATGTTTCGAATGGCGAGTAGATAAACTACCGTTGAAGTATCACAAAATCGGCATTAAACTACTTTATCAATCTGTGTTTATTTGGTTTGCCATATTAGTAGCATTTTGACCGGAATAGTTTACTCTATTAATCTTATTTAGTGATGCAAACACCCACCGACACGATCTACTTTTTATGCTAATTCGTCACCTATTACCAATATTCCCACGACATCTTATGGTGAAGTCATTCATAATTTAAAACTAATTAACCATCTATCTAAACAGGTACAAACACGAAACCGTTTAATCGCTTTTAGATCTAGGTAGCACACGGTAAAACTTTAGAAATATATTTTATTGTGCCGCTATTATTTTGCATATTTGAAAAAGTATAAGAGTAATTCTTCAAACCATTATTTTGTAACACTCATAAAGCTATAAAAATCTCTGCTCTTACCTAAGTATTGTACATATGGCTGGCACTACAACGTAATATGGTAATAAATGACGTTGTGATTTGGTGGCCAAAGGCAAAATTCGTATTATCGTTAGTAACTGCAACGCTCCCATATTTCTATGCGATCTACTTAGCGTGTTTTTAAGCAGTCAATATATCAACAGTGCTAACAAGTGAATCGGTGCCAGGTGCCAGCGGCGAGCTAGTTTGATTAATCTAAATGCCGGAAAATTGAGCCAAGAGTAGTGTTGTTTAGAACTACAGATTGCCTAGAAAAGCATACTCGTAGATTCATTTGCAAGTTTTATGGATATTGGACTTAAAACACACCAATATTCTTACATTGTTGTTATTGACATCGAAGAGCTTTTCTCCTTTTTAATTCTTCTCCCCGGTCTTACAACCCTCTTTCTTTAATCTTTAATATCTCGTACATGAAGTAAGTGGTCTTTTAATTTTTGACAGTGAATCAGAAAAAAACTATTAAAAAAAAACCTATCCTGGTACTTATTACATTTTAGGTTAATTATAATAATTTAAGTGGGTACTAGCTATCTAGTACCTACTTTAATTATTATAAAACCTTAATAATAAATTGAGATAGACTATTCTAGCTCAATGAACGCGAAGCAAAACTAAGTAGTACGTTATCTACGCACTTAAGCAGTGTCTACTGAGCATGACAGTATAGAATGGGTTCGACACCAAGCTGTGACAGTTACAAACAGTGGCAGTTCCAGGGCAGGATAGTCAGACACATAAATATTGTAGTTAATATCACCGTGAAGCGAGGATTGGTTTACTTTATACGCGAGTGATCGCTAAACGGTTGATAAGTTCTTATATTACAGCGCTCAATAAGCAATTTCAACTTAAAATTACACCTCTACTTATGCTAGGTAGTTAAGTGACTTATCAAAACCGTGGTTATCAAAATAGTATAATAAAAAAATCTTTGAATTTTGCTAATTTCTAGAAAAGGTAACGCTGAAATCTTTTTTACATCGTACTTATAAAATCCTTTCAGCAGACACATTTTTACTCATCATATCATCGATTAGATTTTTGAATTGCCTCCTATACGCATACTCAAACCCCTATAAAAGTCGTATACTCACGACTTTATCAATTACACTACGTCGTATCTGGCAGTTACAGCGGCGTTTAGACTAAAGTCTTGAGACAACAGATGGCGTTTTCCGAGGCGCTATACGCTGCGCAGGTGCTGATACCATCGCGGGGACATTTGGAAGGGAAAACAGCCGATCGTGAGACGTAGCGATAAACCTAGATTTAAATCGGCAGATATGCTGCATACTTATATCAAGTTGAAATTTATACTCGTTATTACTACGAGTACTTACAGAAGAATCTTACAAAACAATATTTTTCTTCTTTGTCTGTTATGAAATGTTAATAAGAAAGTTTTTAGAGAACTACCCGTAGAAGAACTAAATAACAACAACATAATAACCTCCTAACATGTAGACACATGAAAAAATGCTGTATATTATCGCATAAAAAATTGCCTTTCTTGTAAATCAACACTACGTAGAACAATAATTGCCAAATAACAATATCAAACATGTATTCTTCTATTTATAACGGTCAGCCCTCCTTACTGGTTACCATTAAATTTACCGTAGCCTTTAGTACTGACTGACACACAGGACTGACATATGAGTATTAGAGATACGTTAGTCTCGCAGATCGTATCCTTGGATTTACATCTGTGTCCAGCGTTTATTGCGATAGATACGCCTTTCTGATAGCTGTTAGTCAGAGATACAAAGACAACAGTAGAGGCTTTGGCTTTTACGTTTACATCGCCCGATATAGGCCGTTCCTTACCTGTTGCATGTGACAAGACTAACAAGGGCGGTTGCGTTTTCCGAATAAAATGAGGCAATTTGCTTTAACGATAATAGGGACTAATGTATTTAAAAATGTATCATTTCTGATATTGATGCTTGGATCAGGTTTGGTCTAAAAATTACATAACGTATTAGACCTTACCTTATTCATAGATACTAATAGTATACCTAGTATTTTTGACAAGTATGTAGCTGCGCTTGATGACGGCTGTGGCTGCCAAATCATTATAAACGTTGTTTATTGTTACTTGTATACCGTAAAATGCCTAACATTAAAAAAAATTGGGCTATGTATGTGAATTTTATAAATTCCTATGTTTTTAAGGAATGTAGTCCATGTGAACGTTCCTGTAATCCCTGGAAACCTTTTAATCTCAGCCATTACTACCTAACGTCGATACCCCCGCTATCTGAAAGGTCAAACCACTTTATCTGGCTGAGCCCTCTGAACCTAGAGTAAGATATTCCGCAAACCACTGCCATAAATCGGTCTTACGGACAAAACACGTCCACTCATTCCGCGCGATGAAAACTTAAGCACGACCCGAGTCTAAACAGCCCTAGAGCATTTATTAGGCTTCTAGTTTACTTAAGTCGAGCGATAAATTGCGGCTTATCTGGCGACAATGCGATGCAACTACGGCTATCGGTCTTGCTCCGCGTCGAAATGTTTGTAAGGGACCATCGGTCTTGCTTTTGCGGAATGATGTAGCGTCATTCTTCTTCGTCATTCACTAGGGTTGAGCACGTGTATGTGTATGGTTTGGATAACGATTTTATCAAATTAATGAGCTTATTGATTTTATCAATTTTTTTTACTACAATACTAAAGCTTATCGGAAAGGTATACAGATATTCAGGTAATGCCCAAAATAAATAAAAGTTACTATTTTCCAAATACTGGTAAATAATCACAGTAATTCTAACCTCTTCTGATTAGTTAGGCAATAGAGATTAAGGCAGTTTGCGTTCCTCTGAAACTGGTGATGAGGTTTTTCATAATTTCAGCATCTTCTGTAGATCGTTGCATAGGATGGGGGTAATGTGCGGTGGAGATAATAATTTTGTGATTTATCTGTATTTGCATTATTTCTTCTGCTAAGTGAAACAACATCCTCAGCCGTTTTCATAGCGTTCTATACCAACGACATTTCCACGACGCATCCCTATGTCTATCATAACATTTGTGGGATTTATCCCATTCTCACCTGGTGCGACAAAAGTGCGCGGGCGCAGCTTGAGCGCTTTAAGCTGTATGCAAATGTTGCGCTATCAACGGACGCGAATGTATGGCGAAATGTCACGCTAGTTAGATTCATTTCAGTTAGATCTAATTTTCTTGGAACAAGTATTACAGTTTTATAACTGAACATTTTTCCCAGGGATAAAAAATACTATAAAATATAAAAAAAATATAACGCAATCTTTTATAAGAATTTATATTTTAATTGTTTTCTTCTGTGAAAACTGGCAATTTATTAATCACAGAAGATAAAGCTGCCCTCACGAATAGATAGGAAAGTCCTAAAGGTGCGCAGCGAGTATTTGTCTACTGTTAGTCTGCCTTAATAATGTGCCTAGGATTTCGTTAGGTTTGGTCAAAATCAATCACGATTTTCTGGGATCACGATCTTGACTGGATCGATTGGCCGGTCGGCAGGGTGATTATAAAACTGTCTTGATAGCGATCGCAATGTGATGTCCATATGTGTGGTCGCAATAGATGCTGTTAAGTTAGCAAGAGTGTCTAAGCAGATTATTTTATTTGTCAGCAGTCATCACTAAATAGTGCTTTCGTCCGAATTTTCAAAAATATTTCATTAGGTACTTCACTTACCATACAAAAGCCTTTCTTGCTACAAAATAAATATTTTATCAGCGTATTGTGCCGTTACAAAAGTTTCCTCCAGCTCCTTCTGTTCTGTTTATTTTATTTACTTTCTTATACATTACTTCACATGAGTTTAAAAATGCAATTTGACCACAATCGAAATGCGTAATCAAATTGCACTGCGTCCGTCGATAATAAGCGGCTGATCAGCTGTCGTCGCGGCGGCCATGCTGCGCTGTCAATTACGCGCACGCGCATCCATCACGCGGGAAAGGATTAGAAGATAATGAGAGATTTTGCGAAGAATCGGACAGTGAGATTTTTATTTTGGTTTGGGCTGCTTAAGAAAGATTTATTCAAACGCATGGCTAACATTCAAACTCTGTATTTCTGTCTCTGTACTCTGTTTAGGCAAATACTCTTTTAAAATAAGACTTAACTATTATTTTGCGATTTGTAGCTTATTCCAACCACCACTTAGTGATTGTATCACTCTAATATCTCGAAATATGACGCTGAAACACTGTCTGTGAATAATTACGCAAATGATGGCTCCAGTCATTTACGATTCTCAAAACAGAAGCTTTTTATTTCTGCGTTAATTAATTGAATCAGAGCCCTCCATACATGCAGCATGTCTCATGAATGGTCTTCTCGTTATCGCACAAGCCCACCCATTAATACGCGACACTTGTACACATCCCCTTTAAAAAAAACCTTCTAATTAGCAAAGAAAATAATCGGATTAGCAAAGAGGAAGTCTAAGGAAAAACTTGTAAGCGATCGTGACGAGACGCCGCGTCGCCGACGCGCGCTGCTTGCGCTAGTGTCGGCCAATGTCCACTATCGATGTTTTTTTAGAAAATCCTAAGCATTTGACAGATAAAAGTCGTTATTATTATTTATAAATCTGATAAGCGACGTGGAAGCGTTGTCTTTGGCGAAAAGCTTGAAAGCGCTCGTGACAAGACGCCGTGGTACGCCGGCGGGCGCTTTGCTCGCGCTATAGTGTCGCCGATTGTCGATACCTACTAGTTACATTAGTGGCTCTTTTTCTTCTTCTTATAGCGAATATAGATTTTTTTTGGATGTATATTTTCATAATACTTTCTTTCCTTTCATGCCTGGTCTCTTGATGAAAAATGCAGAATAGAAGATTTTTACCACATTTTACAAATTACTAGCAAAATGACAATAAATTAGCTTAGATAAGTAAAAGTTCAGTGGTGTCTTATTGAATGTCTCACAAATAATTCTGTTTTAAAGACTGTTATTATCTCTAAGAGCTACATAGTGAAATATTTACTTGACATCTTATTTTTCACCGACTTAAAAAAGGAGGTTATCAATTTGACATGTAGGTTGCCAATTTGATAGTATCGTTGGAATTTGATAACATTATGTTGTATAACTATTATTATTTTTAGTAACATACTTATGATTATTTTTAGTTCAATCAGGTATTTTACACGAAAATATCGAAGAGCGTTAGTTAACGACACTCTGTGGTCAACTTATTCATGACATGTCTTCTCTTGACGACCAGTTTAAAAAAGCTGGGCATAGTTTTTCCATAAAACATGCGCTTTCAGTGCCGTTTTTTTATATAAAGCAAAACCCGTCTTCATATTAAATAAGTAAAACGTTTACCATCTTATTTACTTAGTCTTAATCTCAATGTACCTACCAAACCTTTAATGTCTCCTCCAATAAGTATGACCCATTATTCAGTCCGTATACCATCATCTTGTTAAAAGTCCGTGCACACTGAATTTTCAGGTCTGTTTTGAAATCCAAACTAGGCATATAACGAGTAGAAAGTTTCACGATCTCGAAGTGGTGTGATATACTTCACAGGAGTGACGGATCGCACGGTCGATGAGTGACGAACGCTACATATTCAATTAGTTAGTTTGTTAGTTAGTGAGGTCGACGCACTAATAAGCTGGAGTCTGTAACTGGCGGTGTGTTTTACCTTAACAAGTGCGAGGAGGGTGACTATCTGTGCATAAACGTAGTAAGGATATAGTGTCTAGACAATTCGACTCTTGCAGCTGAGACATTATTTAATTATACCTACTATAGTGCTTATTTTGGTGACTGTATATCTAAAGCGCCTGTGATTCATATAAAGTTTTTAGTCAAACTGTGTTTTTTTAAATGACAATACTTATCATGCTTTCAAAAAATTAAACTACGAGTAACTAAATAATGCTAACTGCTAAGGATGTACCTGACATTGTAGATAAAAATTAAACAATGGTTAAGTTAATATGTACTTATTACAACAAATGTGTAGAAACGAAAGATCCTATGCAAGTTCTGATAATTTTCAAAATAAATTCAATTTGTGGTCACCCCAACACAGCGAAACGCACCAGATACATAACATTAGGCCGAGTTGCGCTTGCGCCACTGTTTGCGCACTGTTAATGAGGAATTAGCGTGTACTCGACACCTGCACTAACAGCACATTATTTAATGATTTATTTTTGTCTGTGGATCCAGATTCTTTCCCAGGAATGTTACGTATTTGTATATTACTAGTATATAAATTAGTTTTAATAATACGTCTTTTTTATTTAGGGTCCAGATCAGCCGTAGGGT
Organism: Pyrausta aurata; assembly: GCA_963584085.1. Classification (NCBI taxonomy): domain Eukaryota; kingdom Metazoa; phylum Arthropoda; class Insecta; order Lepidoptera; family Crambidae; genus Pyrausta; species Pyrausta aurata. The sequence continues at coordinate 165,188 of OY757271.1, read as the reverse complement.
TCTAGTTCTAACTTTGAAAAAAGTCTACTCATTGTCTCAAAATAAAGTTTTCTAAATGAAGAATTGATCTTTACTAAATTAAGTTGTCTTTGATTTTGCGGTGGTTCTACGTTTTAGTAACTTGTTTTAGGTTAGAATCATTTATATTTCCTTGAATTCGTTCTTCGATTAATCTTATCCACCTTGTTAAAAGATACTAAATATTCGGCGAATTTGAGTCACATTGAACTTGACATTAAGAACTTATAAAACTGTGAGTAACCCACAAAGGCATCAGCCGGCTAAACTTGCCATACCATTAGTCACCGCCGCCATCAACATTCTGGCTAGATGTTGTCACATCTTATTTACAATAAAAAATATAGCAGTAAGTAAGTTAGGTACGTTTCATGTAGAGATATTGTAACCTACAGAAATTTTACGAGCTCTAGCACTTTTATTAAGTACTATGTTTACTATGTACATCATAGATTTTTATTGGTTTTAGAATTCTTACCAGAAGATTAACCATTTTTTCACGTACCGGAAATTAGATAGTTTATTTATTTAATGACTGAATCGAAATATTCAATTTATTTGAGATTAGTTATTTTTTCAATAACATCCTAATTAGTATTAAATTAAAATTACTAGGATTAAAAAATTTAAATAATCAGTATTATGAAAGACAATGCCATAATTTGTAGATCACCATGCGTGGTTTAGGCGATTATTCAAATAGAGTACGTAATCTTAAGTATGTTTCACGTCGTCGATAAAATAGCAAGCCCATTGAATAAGTCGCTATTATGTCACATCTCACCGTTCCCAAGAAGCCACTCGTAAAAATTAACCTATTAACTTCAATTATACGCGAGCGACGGACTTCCAGTTCACTGACCGATAGCCAACAAATGCACTTAACTTGGAATCGTAAAGATGTAGTATTAAGGTATTATTTGGGTTGAAGATCAGTAATCGCCGTATTAAATTCGGATAGAGGCGTTAAATGTGTGGGTAAGGCGGTTTGGTTTTTGTGCCTCCGGCGCAAGCGCGTAGTGAGGGGACAGGGCAAGATAGTCCAGTTAGTAAATGCTCCTTATTAATTCTATCAATTAAAATAATTTATCATTTGATAGTTTGGGTAAATATAATCCTTTCGTTGATAAAACAAATAGTAGGCAGTGCAAACTATTTCGGAAAACATAGTTGACGTTGCGTAAAAAGCGAATTTAATTATCTTGGTGTTTACACCCCAATATTTAAACTACTGGCCCCTTGCAGGATTTGAACCCGCTACCACAGATTTTGTAGAACAGACGGCGACCTTAAAAATAAAATAATCCATGCATGATGGTGTGGTGTCCAGTAAGTTAAGTTAATTTAAATTGCAACTATGAAATCAATAAATAACAGTGACCCACATTTGATGTAACTTACTTGCATATCCAAGTATAGGTAACTATGTGTCATAGTCAATTTAATAGGCGCAATTTTGATGTCCAGTCGCTTTTCGGATCGTAACTCAGACGCACCGGTATCGAAATTCAACAGCGATAAATCTATTTTAACGGTTGTTGAATTGTGCAACTTAAAGATTATTTTGGTGGGTTAACGCACAATAATTTAGAATATCTAAATTACAAACATTCAAATACAATAAACCAAGAAAAAAGCAGCTTTAAGATTTTTACGATGTTTTAGAAAACTATAGGCATTACAATTAGCACACTTATGACTAGATTATCTGTCGCGTTACTTATAAAGTAAGTGGTCTGAGAAAACCCGCCGTAGTTTGACTTATGTAAGTCGTAATTTATTTTGCTACCTGTCACACACTGATCTATCACGTCTTTAGTATTGTGAACCATGTAGTGTCCCATCCCTCGTCGTGCGCGGTAGCGGCGAGTCATGGGCAGTAATGGCGTGCGCACTCCAAACATCTCCACTGTTATTACAGCAAACCACTGTGTGTCGATTAATCACTGGGTTCGTAGGTATTGAGAGGAAAACTTTGGGCGTAAAGAAAGAAGGTGCAGTACCTATATTTAAGTATTATTGCTTCCTGTATTTGGTGGGGTTGAAATGGTGCAGACATACATAGGTAGCGATTTGCACAAATTGCAGTGTTATAATTTTAATACAGTTTCAATATGAAAATGAATATATTCGTCTTGTTTTATGCACATTTTGGATTAAGAGCTTCATATTTAAATCACTTCTCACAAAATCAGTCTCTTCTTGACCATACTATTGAAAGAGTCTCATACATGACATATCTTGGAGTGGTAATTGACTGCAACCTTAATTTCAAACAACACGTTAGTCAACTGACAGGTCGTGTTAGAAAGCTGTTGTATGTTTTCAGGCTACTTCGTCAATCGGCTGATGCTGAGGTTCTAAAAATGGTCTACATGGCCCTTTGTCAGTCCATACTCACCTACTGTATAACTTCTTGGGGAGGTTCTGCTTCAACTCACTTTATGGCAATCGAGCGAGCGCAGAGAGCTGTGCTTAAAATGTGCACCTTTAAGCATCGCCTGTTCCCTAGCGATAAACTATATGAATATTGTCAAGTATTAACTGTTAGACAACTTTTTGTTTTGTATACAGCATTAAAGCAGCATTCACAGATAACTTACGTTGAATCCTCTGCTCGCCGCCATCCACTTGGTGAAAATAGATTTGATGTTGTGACTAGAACGGCCTTTAGTCGTAGATTTTTTGTTTTTCTTGGACCATTTCTTTATAAAAAAATCCATTCAATTCTATCGCTTCATGGGAAAAACAGATACAGATATAAATCTGATTTACAGGCATGGCTTCAAGCACAATCTCATGATGCGACTGAAAAGTTACTGGCGATTATGACTTGATTAACACCTAGAGGTCCCCCGCGACTTCACTCGACTTTTTGATAGTTTTGACGTCTTGACGCTTTCACACACACACACACACACACACACACACACATACATGCACACGCGCGCACACGCACACACACACACACACACACACAACACACACACACACACACGCACACGCACGCACTATTTTTAAGCTACTGATTTGTCACCGGTCCTGAGGTGGAGACCTGGTGACCTGTAATACAGGTTCTTTAATACCTACCACAGGCACCAGTCATCCACAGCTACTTAAGGAATATTAGCTTAGAATTTATATGTACCTACTTTTGTCAAATTGTTGCTGTGGTGAAAAATAAACGTTTTTATTATTATTATTATTATTACTTAGTATGACAGCGAAATATTCCTGCAACAATAACATTCGTATGTAGCTCATGCGTTGTCGGCGCGTCAAAATGACGGAGATGCTGGAGCGGCTGTCAGCATTCCCATCACGGCTGACATGCCCATTCGTCGCGTAGTTAGATCTGAGCCATCGGTCAGCGGAGTACGTGGGGATGGTACTAATGGCGGATTTGGGAACCGTCGTCTGTTAAGAAACTGAGAAATAGCCATGTAGGGGTAAGAGAGGAAGAGATGTGATGCTATAAATGTTTTAAATAGAGTGGAAAGTGCTCTTTTGGAATTAATGTACGAGTACCTAGTATACGCTTCAAAGTTTCCACAAGTGTATTTCAAATGTGTTGTCATATTCTACCTCATTTTTAGGGTTCCGTACCCAAAGCGTAAAAACAGGACCAAATGATAAGCATGAACTAAAGCTTCGCTGTCTCTCCGTCCGTCCGTCTGTCTGTCACCAGGCTGTATAGCTAGGCATTTAAAATTTTTACTAATGGTTATCTACCTACTTTTGTTTTCTCAATGGCACCTACTAAACCCTTCGTGCGCTAGTCCGATTCGCACTTGGCAGGTTTTTTTCAAAATGTAAGTTATTACGAAAACTGACTTCACCTTCCATTTGTAAAGATATGCATTCAATTTCTTATTTTTTTCTTGTCCTCTCTTTTAAGGTCCGTATAACAACTTTATATATTTTTTTTACTTATTTTAACACTGACCTAATCGTACCTATTATTCTTTTCTAGATTAGTATGAACACATTCTTAGATTATTTTTATACGGTGAGTTATTTTATTTTCAGGTGCAATTTATAATATTCATACAGTTCTCAATTACTATGATATATTCACCAGTACCTTACAAATATTATACCTAAGATAGAGGCATGGCCTAGTGAGTCTACTTTGAGTAGTAAGTGCCTTCAAAAGGAAAACATTATGTTACCGGTCTCAATACTTGGCAGGTGACAATGCACCTAACCCCGGCCGATGTGTGGTCGGCGAGGTGTTGTAGGTGTTAAGTACAAGTATACCCTTGTTTAGGGTGTGCGGCTTGCACGGTAACAGAAGGCCAAGTTTATTATACAGAAATTGTTATCAGATTTCATCAACAAAGAATAAAATGATTGAAAATGGAAAGATAGAAATACTTTATTGTACACCACACACAATGAATGATACAGGAACATAATAAATAGTTTATATCATTGCTAGATATGGTAAGTAAATGGTAAGCCACCCAGAATTTTTAATTACTTACGTACTTACATTGCGTAAATGATAAATATTGTGTCTTTATCAGCCAAAGTCCATATTTTTTTATAATGTATTCTTACCAAAAATTTATATTTGAAATATAGATCTATTAGATTTATGTTGCTATAACAACCTACCTAAGAGTATACTCTTTGTTCTTCCAACTATCCAAAGTTTTTATTTCCTGTCTTAATTCTATTTTGTATGTATGAGTGCCTTGTTGATTTATTTGCGTAATTGTTTAAGTAGGTATTTTGTTTTGCCATTAACGATAGTTACAAAATACAATCACGAAAATCTGTATTGTGTCTTGGCCCACATTGACCAGTGTTTGTGAGAACACAACTCACTCGTAAAGCGTCCGTTAGAGGGCGTGGGCGAGTACCGGCGGGTGCGCAACAGACGCGGCGGCTGCTTTATACAGGGTCACTTACCATTTTATTGAAGATAAACAGATTAATTTTAAAGCAATGAATTTAATACTACACATAAAAACGTAGCTTTTTGCTAAATTCAACGTGAAACAGATATGTGTGTTGCTTAATACATACAGACATATCAGCATTCCACTTCAGCGCATGAAGGTATTTACACAAAGTTTTACTTCACCACAGACGTGTCGTTACGGATACACTTTCAGTCATTATTATCTGCATTAACCTACATATTTTACAACTAAAGAAAGCGTGCTTATAACTGTAGACATTTTTCATCGCCTTTTTGAAGAAATGATAATTTAAAACCACTGATACCTTTAACATTTTGATAAGTGTAAACTTAAACTCCGGTTTGTCGCCGCGTATAATTTTATTCTCTTAATTATATATCTAACACCCTGTAGACACTGTCGTTATTAATAACGGCAAATTGGATTAATTCGAGCATCGATCGTGATCGGATATCATCGCATTAATCTCGATTGTCTTGGCCGTTCCGTCTAATTTATCGTAGAAACGCAATTTGGCCGAGACGACGCCATAAAAATAAATCCGCGGACCGCCCGCCGGGTAATGTACTTAGCTGGCCGGTGGCTCACGATATATTATAGTAAATGGCCGCAACGGGTTATTGTCATCATCTTTTGATAGGCCAGTCTTTTGAGATTTAGGAACAATTGAGGGTAGTTAAAGCTTGTATAACAAACGGTAGCTGGGGTTACGTCAAAAGTTGCTATTTTTTTTTTATAAGGTGTACAAAACAGAGTAACAATTGCTTGGCAAATCAAAAATAAACGTAAGTAAGATACAAACGTAGGCTGCGACTTCACTATTGTGTACACACAGCATGATAAGCTAAACATCGAACTAAGTAGTAGATATAATTAAACTAATTTCGGTAAAGTTACAAAGAAATAATAATACAATACAATAATAAGAAAATACAATATTATAAAATCACTTCTCGATAACTTTAAAAAGAGCAGTTCTACATTTGGTGATAGAAGAATTGTGGATGTCAGGAACTTCGACGCGTTTGTGCAAAAGAGTGTTGTACTCTTGATACATTCTTAAGACCTATTTATAAGTTATAGTCCTCGTACTTTGTGAAGCTCTTCTACAGTTTCGTCCTTTCATTTCAAAACACAATTTCTACTCATTGGTTGTTACTAACGTAATTTAAACGTTAAGAGCACTCTTCGTATCTTTATTTCTCGCTGAAGTTCTGGTCAACAAAACTTTGCATTCAATGCCGATTATAGATGATATCATCTTCATCTTTTTTTACGCTGGTTTTGTTGTAATAATACTTTGTCTTAAAAAACCTATTCGCTATTGACATTGGTTTGAATCTATCTATAAAGCATATGATTTTTTGCAATAGCCACTGCAATTTATAGAAATCTGAGATGACAGTCGGACATTTCAATTTAAATCATCGCATGACGTACGCGACCCGGCGTACATGCGTGTGCGCAGTTCCCACGAGCGATTTTATTATCTCATTAGCAAGAGGCATGTCTTCATAATGTGTCGCGGCCGCGGGACATCGTTTATTACTCAGTAATGGCTTTAATAAAACCCTATATTTTCCATTACCATTAAAACTGAGCTACTTCTTTTTTGCGTTGAGCGACACACATTGCGAGTTTTATGTGACACTTAATAAAGACATTAAAAGATTTTCTTCAATGGATAGGTACCTGTTTTCTTGATAATACTACGCTGTGGATGGTGATTACAGTATGCAGAAAAGCCTGGGGGCTACGCGAGTAGTGCTGTGCTGAGTACTTTTTATTTTACGGTGTGTAGGATTGTGTCATGTTCGATCATTCCCCGTAGTCAAAATGTAGAACATATTTATCATGGTGTTGTTTAAACTAAAACATAATGAAAAAGTATACCGCTTATTATTTAAAAAACTATGATTAATTTAATAATACTGTTTAGAACGACAGGAATTGATTTATTCATCTGGAAGGTATTTGAAAAAAACCGGTTAAGTGCGTGTCGGACCCGCGCACTGAGGGTTCCGTGCCACCCTTAACTGAATTCAGGGTCCACTTACTTTCACTTAACGAAAACATCACAATATATTGCGACAGCAAAAATAACTTTGTTTTTCATAGTGTTTGTATGAAAGACAAAGTAATATTTGCGGTTGATAAAAATGTGCAATATCTCAAAAACTACTGGTTCGATCTCCTTCAAACCAATTTTCGTTGCAAGTTTTTGTTGAGATCTACATCATATATTTTTTTCAAAATTTTCACTTTCTTAGTTTAAAAGTTAGAGGGGGGGGACGCCCATTTTACCACTTTTGAAGCGTCTATATCTCAAACCTTACACTTTTAGAAAAAATGGTTTTAGAAACCTCAACATCATTTTAAAAGACCTATCCATAGACACCCCACACGCATATGTTTGAGTAAAAAAAAATTTTTAGGTTTTAGTTTCATGTATGGGAGCCCCCCCTTAAATATTATTTTTTCTTACTTTTTGTATTTGAATCGGAAAGCGGTAAACAAAATACACCCACCTACCAAGTTTCATTTATGTAATGCTTATAGTTTCAGAATAAAGTGGCTGTGACATACGGACGGACAGACAGACAGACAGACAGACTTGACGAAACTATAAGGGTTCCGTTTCTTGCCATTCGGCTACGGAACCCTAAAAAATTTAAAATGGTTTTTCGAATCTTTTACCACCAAGTAGCATACCAGTTACAATTCCGCTACTATTATTTGCTTTATGGCTTCAGTCAGAATCTGACTTTTTGCAATCCACTCTAAAATGAGATTATGTTACCAAAATATAGCGTATACTCGAGTACCACAAGGTACCTTTCCCCTCACTAAGGAGTACAGGTGCGTAAGATACGGTCCCCCAGGGTGAGATGTTATCTCTGCCTCCGTCCTACCCGTCTGGTGGCTGTCTGCGCACTGCCATCTGATTACAGTAATATAGCCATTACCCATTTGCCAAGTGTTATTTAACTTTAACTTGAGAGGTGTTGAGTGTGTGGAATATGGAATATTTCTAGTATATGCGTTTAATGCTTTGGCGTTGAAATCGTGAAACGCCGCGTACCTACTTGTAATGGTTTCCTAAAAAATAAACACAACTCAGTTTTATGAACTTTGTACATAGTAACTCTTTCAAACTACACGGAATAAAAACATTCGCTTAAATGAAAATATATCAACTTTGGAATACCTACATATTTTGCCTAATTTTCATGCTCAAATAATTAAAGGATACTCAATTACCTGTATTGTAGACTTGGTAAGAACATGATAGACTCACTCGCAAACAGTAGTAAATACATTTGTCTAACCCATTACAGTATAGCGGCTTATTCCTGCACATGCCTAAGGCCAGCTTCGCCAGCTACTCTATCGCAGCTGGAAAATGCGAGTGTACCCCAGGGCTCGCTACTGAACCCTTAACTCTATGTTGTAGTAGTCCTGCCCAGAGGCTACGTAAGTTTTATTGCGGATCACAATCTTTACGAGATAAAGTTATTAGCATTTACCGTTCGTAGACAGGTGTTAATGGAGTACTTACCCGTAACGAAGTAGTATGTAGTGAGTGTTATCTTTTATGGTAACTTTTTAATCCTAAGTCTCATATATTTTCTATCATAGCTCATAAATTACGACTGGCGTGTGTTTATTTAGTTATATGTTAAAGAAACATCTTCTGTATCTTGCAGATTTTTTTTTTATCTGCTGATGAGTAGGTTCCAACATTAATCAATTAATCGATAACCGTTCATTTAGCTTAGCAGTGATTATTAACTAAGCATTAAGCCTGGCAGGTACAGGCTACCAGTACCCTAGATAACGGCTTGATTCTTCAAAGTGTCGTTGTATTGATAGTTAAAATAATATGATAAAAACATCATGATCTTTCACTCAATCCATAGGTAATGGTAGTAACGCAACCACTTCTAAAACATATCAATGTTTTCCCATCAGATGAATTGCCTTCTCTAACACTACAATCATCGAAATTGCCATCTCAAAACAATGAAGCAACAAAAGTTTCGCACCTAAATTGCTTGTCTTGCGCATTTGACGCACTTTGCGCGCGACAGATCAAGAACGCGGCGACGACGGTGCGCGCGCAACGTCGCGTCGCAGTGATCGATGCGCCGCCGCGGGGCATGCGCTGTGGGAGAGGCCTTGTGAAATTAAACGGATAGGACTTGGACACACTTGTAGGATGATGGGAAATGTAAGATATGACAGCCGTTGTCCTGTTTCTGAAATAATAACCCCAGATTATTATTTAGATTAACTCAGGATTATCTATCCATCTTAGATAATAAACGAGTCTATAAACAAATTAGTCTAAGGCATGACACATAACTTTAAACCTACCTATTCAAAAACAAAGCCGTTTCCTTGAGGTAAGGAGACTAGTGTGTTAACGCATTTGATCGAGATACTTACTATTTGAGCATAGATATTGTGTTTGCGCCGTTTAGTGTTAAAAATTGAGGGCCGCGGAGCATTCTAATTGTTATTATTTTTTAAATTGTGTCAATATTAAATATAATTTTGGCAAACAATAAAGCCTCATAAGTTCATTTTTTTAAACACTATTTTAAGCTCTACTAGACCCATGTACGAGTAATACATTGAATTCTATTTATCTTTGTAATCTCGGTTATTTAATTACTTGTACGTATCAGGCGTCTGACCACAAAATATACTATGCATATTTTTTGGTCTGACATAGACCACTCATAAAACTAAAATCACATCTATGTTCTATCTGAAATTGAATCTAGGTCTTCTGAGTCCTAATTTTAATCCCAAGTAATACGTACGTAAGACTTGATTAGGCAGGCAATTCACCAATCTGTAAGAAAAAAAAAAATTTTGCTATTGTGATCGAAACCTTACCATTCATATTTGGAGTATGCGCGAAGCCAAAGCGTTTTGTGGATTGATTCATGTTCTGAAGCTTGCAAATCGTTAGGCAAATTGTTTTAAAGCATTAAGGTTTTGACACATACTGTGAGTTATGAGAACTTCAGCGATCAATTGTATGGTTTTGCATACTTACATGCTTACTCAACTTTTTGTTATGTTTCAAATCATAGAATATTTCTCGTAAGTCACATAAGAAAACGAAGACTTTCAAAGATCACACAAATGTTGGAATAAATTAAAAACTACTTCATTCACTATAAAATAAACATATCCAGTGGGCTTTTAAGTCTAACCTAATCAGTAGTGTAAACATTAAGACAAGAATTTAAGCTACTTTTGGAATAATTATTGATAACTACTAAAAGCCGATGAAAGTTCAAACTGAATTAAGCAATATGCTTATTTATAAACATTGTTTGTCCTGTTATTCTATAGAGCTATGGATTGATGTGTAAAGAAAGAAATAAACTTTCTTCAAAGATAATACATATGTATTTGTAGACATGAAGCGCAACTGGTTCGAGCTACGTAAAATAGTTAAGCGGCTATGCTTACTTTTCGTTACATTTCTAAGTTTTAAATAAGATTATGTAATTGATTCGTTATACACAATTGAGATAAAGATGTACCATCACCATCATCATCGCTAGTAGATGTCGAATGCCGACCATAGGCTTGGGGTATTAAGGTTGAAGTATATCTATCCACCCGTAACGGGAAGAGCACCGTTTGCTATCCGGTGTCGATCCCATTCCAAGGCGTTACTGATCTCTTTACGTAACGTGCTTCCGTATGGTTGATGACAATACGGTGCAATTCTCTTTACGGGTGGATACGTATGCTTTAACCTTTAATTTCCAAAGTGACCGCTTAATAAGCGGTTTTAATCCGATACAATATGAATTACCATAATACGCTATTCTAAAGCACCAATAACCAATCTTTTGTAAACGAGTACTTTTCTGCGAGTGTATCTCTATCTAAAATATCGAAACCAGTCGCATACTATAACTTCTCAACTATACCTACATTTAAAATAAAATGTACAAATTATACGCCCACGCAATTTATGAGTGAATGAAAACATTCACGAAAACCTTGCTGAATATTTCACATGTTTTTTATGGACATGTTATAATTTTTGCAAATATAAACGTGTCAAAGGTTTCGAGTTACATCAATTTTGCATATTTTATAGTTTAGGCAGTTGCTTACACACATTGATTTAGCATAACATTATCAGCATGCAAATAAGTATGGAACACTGTACACAGGGTGACTTTGACAACATTGGCAATATTTCCCTTCCACATATTGAATGAATCCACATATCAAATGATGTTTCATAATAATTGATTTCCATTTTAATATGTGGAAGGGACTATGAATCATGAGTAGGTTCTTAGTTTAAAATATTGACAATGTTTACAAAGTCACTCTGTATAAATAATAGGATCCAAAGTATAACACATTTTTCTACTAAAATTATAGTATGTAAAACAAATATTACTCAATGGTTCTGTCATATATTGTACTAAATCTGTTATTATTATTATTATTCAACAAACATACAAAGTCGAATTATCGAAATAAATATGGGTTTATTTTTAAATTTATTCTATACACAAAAACATAACACTTAGGTTTCCATTATTTTGATCATTCACTTTTTTGTCCTTACTATTATTTATGATAGCAAGTTGATGTATCTGTCTTATTACCTCTTGTGTGTCAAATAAATAAATCATTCGTTCATTCATTAATTTTTTCAACATGTTAAGCTACAAAAATGAAATAACTCTATCTAAATAGAAGTATGTGGCATGTTTGCAATAACCGAAACACATCAAACCTCCCCCCAATTGGTTCCTTCTACTCAAACTATTGATGTAGACTTTTTGTCACTCAATCGAGTTGACGGCGCGTTTGTCACGCGACACCACGACACCGGCGCGGGCGCAGGCCGTGACGCGACACGGGCGGGAATTACACGATCGTGCGCTTTTTGGATGTCTGGGAACGGAAGCGTGGAGATACTGGTGGTCCGAAATATTATGACTGTTATGCTGATTATGTTCTGTAAAGTTGTTAGGATAGGCCGTCGGCGGGGCGGTCGCGTTGACAAAAGAATGATAAACACATCCGCGAGGGCTTCAAGCATGTTTTACTTGACTTTTGCAAAGTAACCAAGCGGAAAGGCGCAGAAGAGGTTAAATTAACTAACTATTTATGATACCTGTATCTCCCATTAAGCTTTATTATACATATTCAATATATTTTTTGAATAGAACAGAATCGCATACGATTTGCCAAATAAAACTAACGATATGTAACTTAAAACATTAGAATAATCCAGTTATTTGTAGTTAAATAGAAATTTCATTTAAATCTATTTATAGGTACTATATTCTGGCAAGACTTTCAGACTAAACTAGACCACCATTAAAGCTTTATTTTTGTATAAAGCATCCATTCAGCGTGTAATAGAACACGAGTCCGCGACGGTGGTCGGCCCGGGAGTCAAACCTGCGACCAATCGATCGCGCGACACGCTCTGTGCGACTAATCGCGCCGCTCGGAAGCTGGTGCTACTTTTGTGAACACAATTATTGGAAATGTGTTGAATTTTGTAACCATTTTTTGTAAAATTTAAGTTTAAATGCATATCGCAACTAAAAACCGTTCCGTGCTAACTTTAACTAAATAAGAGGTTCACTTATTTCCACTTAGGCAAAATACCACAATATTTCTCCTTTACCCAAAGGTATGACTGAAAGATAATAGTTTCAGAATATATGGCTGTGATAGTAATTATTAATATTGCCATTCGGCTACGGAACCCTTCAAGATATTATTATTTCTTAATAGCACAAAATATCTACTCATTGAATATTTTTGAATAAGAGTCTAACGCGTTGATGTCTTTTCTATAGAAGTACTGAATAGCGGAAATATGAGTTTGTTGCGTGGCTTTATTTTTTATGTCAAATGTAAGGGTTGTGGCTTCTAATGTTCGTGCATTTTTTAAATAATGATTGTTTGTAATGTTTACTATTGGATTGTTTTCTATAAATAAACCGGTATTCGAACGTTAAGGAGTTCGCCTCTCGTCCCTGACATTAAGAGCCGCGGGCGCAACCTAAACTGTCCCTATCTATAATTAGGATCGCCGTCCAAACGGACTTACAACGTTGTGCAAACAGACTGACTTTCCGATAATTACGTAGTCATCATTGGAGAATAGAGTAAATGTGTAGGTATTGGGTTTACCACCACTCCAAACCTACGAAACATATTTATTAAAATTTATCGTTGAGTATTGTATTTATTGTTCAATCACGAGTAATTTAAAAGCTAGTTTGGGTGGTCTGTATGTTTTTCTGCTGACATAATGTTTGTTTGTGGAACCAAAAATGTATGTAGGACTATGGCGTTGGTGGTGCTTAGAACCATTTAAATATGATAATATGGTTTGATATTAGTTTTATTCATCACTTGTCAAATTATGTCATTAGCGACACCTTTTTTCATCAATCAACATTTAAATACCCCAAAATTCAAATCTCAAATTGATTATAACGTCTCCACTTATCTGCATAGATCATTTTGATGCGCGCTTCCCATAGTTAGCGGGGCAATATTTTAGACTTTAAATTGTAATAGTTTCTCCAAACGAGCTGCCAGAATCAGATCTAGATCTAGCGTCACATTCCAGATCTCCGGTAACGGCAGCAGTTAATTTTTGTCACCTGCGAATAAATTAGATCGCCGATACCATCTCGCTGACTGGTCTAAGTTCTGGGAACTGCCATAGACGTTGAAATAAATAGATTGGGCTAAGGAAATACTGCAGATACATCAATCGCACATCATCATGCGATAATATTTTGGATTTAGTTACCAAAAAAATACACATTAGAATAAGTTAGGTACATATCGTAGATATCGTACGTATCGTATAATTTAAACTATTTTACCGTAGTAAGAAGGTTTATTGTTGATACAAATTCTTAATTTTACATAAATACAGGTATACTATCCAATAGGTAGAACAAGTGATAATTGTAAAATATCATGTGAATAGCTAAATAAAAGAAAGAATAATAATTCCAATTTGAATTTGAATTGATTAGAAATCTATATTAACATTACACATCGTTTGTCACCTTCCTTTTGCCATTTCTGAATAGCATTACTTAATATCTGTGGCGTTAGAACCCAACAGTGTCGTTGCAGACAGGAAGCATTCGGTTTGTTAGGCCATCTGGTTTGCCGGCGAGCCTCTGACTTATTAGACTAATTCGCTTGAAACCGGGGCCCATTATGAGCCATAAAGTATCACTTGTTTCTTTACTAATTGACAGAAAATGTGGGAATTATTCGATACAAAAATGAGAGCAGTTCAATTAGACAAACGTGTTTTGGGTTTGAAATGTAACAGTTTTTTTTGCAGATATGTTTAGTAATTAAAACAGTAAAATTAAATGACCACTTACATTATCACGGGTTTATTTAATTCAAAATTACTTATAGTTGCCAACTAAAAATAAGTTAATAATAATTCAATAAATAGCAAATAGAGAACGCGACTTTTTAATTTCGTATTTGGTGACCCTTTATTGAAAACCGGCATAGAAATATTGCTAAGGCTGGGTTTCATCATCTTACTCTAATAGCTGCCGATGCCGAACTTCATAGGAAAAACCATAGCTAACTGTAATATAGGTAAGCACCTAAACGTAAAGTTTTTAACTTGTATCACCTAGCTGGAGTCTACTTATCTCGTGATTTAATTTAACCTGTAGGATTTTAATCCACCAAGCTAATTCACTGGACTCTCAGTAATCACAGCGGCCCTGACTGCGCCGACGCACAAAGAACTGACCCTTCACTCGATTATTATCATTCCCACGACTTGCTCTATTCATTCATCAATAGGCCACAAACGCATAAAATACGTAATCGTGGAATAAATTGTTGAAAGAATAAGAATATGGACAAAGATACTAAACTTAACTGTCAACATGCATTCAATAACTATGTATCATTTGATGGAAGTCAAATCCTAGCAAGTATTATAATACAAAATGATTCATTTCTGAAATAATGTTTATAAATATGTAACAAATACATTATAAGTTTTAAAAATTATGTTCCCAGATGTATTTTCTGACATTCCGCTTACCAATGCATTGTTGCATCCCCTTAAGATAGTTGAAAACAAACGCTCCAGACTATAGGGCCGGTGCTAGCGGTACTGTGCGGAAATCGCGATATCTCAATTTAGCATCGGTTTAGGAACACGCACGGCCACTCTGTTTACGTTTCCTACTGAATTATTTAGTTTAAATTGGGATTCAGAGCCTGGTTAACCAGAGAAGATAGTTTACTACATTTACCCATACCTAAAATATGTTAAGCTACTCATTATTACTACGTAAGAGTATGTGTAAATTACAAGCCTTAAAATAGACTTATATAGAATCGATTAAGGGAATTTTAAAAATAAGTTTACAATCGAGCGATCAAATGGAGAAGTAGTGGAGTAGTGGTAGAATGTGGGACGCGCAACATTCCCGATTCGATTCGCAGCGGCAGGTAATGCGCCGTGCTAATGTCATTATTGTGCCTACGGTTCGAGGGTCTGAAGTAGTCCTTAACTGACGTTATAAATTAATGGGATATTATGTATTATATTTATTTATTTGCAGGCTTATACCAGTTTCTGACATGTTAACCCCATATTATCTTATACACTGAATAATCTAAGGGAAGGGTAGACAGTTACTGTGAGCTGTAATTACTGGAACATGCCAATATTACAGCTTCGCAAAATAATCAGCTTTTATATAAATATAAGTATCGCTTTTCGTACATTAGCAGCAGCTGTATCATCATGTTTTATTTCACAAAACGTATGGGATTCAATCTACGTGATCCGTAACACTTTGGTCATGTCCAGCAATGGAACAAAGTAATTAGTCAAAATGTTTTATTAGCCTTTTATGTAGTGTTTAATACTTTATCCCGTAGTCTTACATAAAAGATCGCTTATTAAGTAAAAATCAATAACATTCACCACTGAAAGCGCCCTTGGGCTGCAAACCGACAACACATCCTACCGGAGACCACAATCTCAAGTCCGATCGTTTAGGCACATCGGCAAATTGCTGACAGCGCTTAAAATGCCTGCGGTCTACAGCGCTTGAGAATAAGAAACCACCGGCCTGCGGTTTGATTGCGATTCTATAACAATGTCTGTCGATATCTTTGAGAGGAATCTAAATTAAATAACCGCAGTAACAAGGGCCGAGGCTGGGTTGTGAGTAACCGTCTAGAAAAGAAAGTACTTACTTTATTCAATCATGCGCTCTCTGTGCATTATAATTGGGTGGCACGTACCTTAACTTTCATAATACGAGTTTTCCAAATAATACCTTCTTACTTACTTTTAGAAGACTTAAAAGTTATGTAATGTTGAAAGCGTAACCTAATTATTTTACTATCTTTTGAGCGACCTTTCATCATCTTTTAAATCTGCACTATCACAACAAAGCAAACGTTGTTGCGATGTATAGTTTTAGCAAACGCTTGTTTAGCATCGTAGCAAATATTTCTTGTCCTCTCGATTGCCGATTCATCTTCGCCACCAACAGTTACACCAGTACACCGACACCACGGCGCCCATTATTTAGCGCTTAATATCGCTGTTGTAGACTCCTCTTCGAGCTTCGGTTCGTATTTCTGTGTCTGCAGTCACGAGCCCTGTGATTAAACCACGTCCAAACAAAATCTTAGACCCGTATTCTTAAAACTTTTATAAATTATTAATTAATACAAAATTTAAATTCATAAAATTCAGGAGTTCACCTTTTTTAGTTGGATGGAATGATATTATTTTAGTTTTCTTTTATGTTTTCTTTTACCTACCTAGCGAAATTTTCTGCATATGTGAAGTTAAAGTACTTTCAATGAACGAAAGATTGGTTTAAGTATTACTGTACCAAAATAATTTTGTAATCTTTTGAGTACAGTTTATAAATACGAGTCTTGCAAACGCTGAAACCACGCTATTTCATTTCGCTGCGCGCGCGCACTAAATCAGCAACGCGTGAAGCACCCATATAACACCACTCCCCCTTTTTTAAAACAAACCCTATTTTCTCAGTAACAAGATTCAAAATTGCCTTTTGTTGGTAGCTGGTCGAGGTGTTAAAAATGTCAGAAGTAATGGGAGCTCTATGTTGATCGGGTGAGGTCCAATGTTGCGCAACGGGAATCGAACCGGTGATGGACGGGCTGTGGGCGCAGCGGCGGCAGTGATGTAGGTGCCGTAGAGTAGCCTAGTGGTATTATGCTTGACGTGGAGGGTAGCGAGGACAAAGCCTACAAGAAAGCAGTACTCGTAAATATTGTTGCAAAGACCCTAAATTCATAATAAAATGGTACCTTAATTGGCATCGATGTTTATGATTATGTCAATGGTTTATAGAATATCAAACGGATTACATACATCTGACCATCCCTCTCCTGAAAAATATATAGAGAGTATGTGCTTAATACGAACTTTTTATTTCATTCCTTTATAGAAAATAGTCCAATGAGTACAGCGTTTCTTAGGATCTAGTCGTACAGTTAGCCACGAAAGTATATTAATTCAAAAATAGTTGCCTTACCTGTTGTATGCAGCTATCTTACATTCATTACTCCTAAGTTAACTCTTAAGTATTATATTATTTACTCTGCGGCAGTGGTAAATATTGCGAGTGCTATGCGTCATGTCGTGCAACGATCGTGCAGCCGCCATATTTAAAGCGCCCGTGCTGCTGATGCACTGGCGTGAAGATTATTTGATATCTGTGGAAAAATATTTCAGTTGTAGTTTTATCATTTGCCTTTTACACGTATATCATTATGAAATTGTAAGTTTTGCAATTTGGCTTTTTTTTGCAGAAGAAACCTAACATTTTATTTACAACTTGATATAAGGCTATAAATCTTCCACTTTGCAATACAGCTTCACTTGATAAATCGCACCAAATACACTTAAACCAATTCGAAGAATTCTATTGTTTCTATTTAAATTAAGCTGGGCAGTGCTAAAGGTCGCTACGCGGGATTATTCCCTAACTCAATTGTTTTAACTGTTATTGACGTTATCAGTGTATTATTTCGCAGGCTCCAAAATAAGGGCTTTCTTAGATTTTGATGAAGCAAAAAATATACAATTGCTAGCACACTCATGAGACTGCGCGCATTAAACTTAAACTGCGCACTTACCTGCACACGTATTGCCATCACACCGTAACTCCTTGGAAGTTACATAGTAGCGCTGCCTTCTGCGCATATATTCCACACGCTGTGCCCGCACCGGTGTGTGACAAAACTATCGGTTACGGGTCAGCTCGCATTTTCCGCAGGTCACACACATTTTACACATACGACCACTCCCTACAACTGAATTAACATGTAACGCTACATTTTAGCGTAAGCATTGCAATTACGTCTCGTAACTTGTGTACAGAATCAAGCAAAATAACTTCTTGAAGTTTGTATCAGTTTTTGAAAAATCACTTGATCAATTGTATGCGCGTTATAGGGAAAATATGTTTTATTTCTTCAAATATTTTTTTTTGTAAAATATTTCAAAACTATGTAAATGACAATTAACATCTTAGTCTACCCCATGACCAGGAACGCTGTAAAGTGTTCGAAACGTCGGTATGTAAAATCTATTATCTATAAAGGAGACATTTTTTTTTGGGCCCAGTAGCAACTTGTAGCGTCTAATAATGACATTGCACCCTAAATTAATAACTTATTTTTTTAGACAATTAGACGAAAGATAACGTTTAAATAAAACCGGAATAATAAAATCGAACTAAAAGGTGCGTTGTGTTGACTACTTTTCATCACGCCATTCCTCCTTTACAAATACGTGTAAAGGAACGACGGGCTGGTCAATATAAAAACAATATCAATTATTTCAAGTACGTGATTTTGTTTAAATCACGTTTTTTCTACTTTTATTTATTTTAAACAATTGGAATCTCCGAATAAAATATTTTTATTGCTTTTTTACGATTTTTGCATAAAATGATTATCTAGTAAAGCCGTGGAACGGATAGCAACTCTGACATTTATCACTGACATTGACAGGAATGGCTGGAGTGTCATTAGTCACACTTTCCGTTTGACGTTTGGCTTTACGTCATCTTCCGATTGTTTTGGTTTGTTTTGAATTGAGTGTTAGTTTTCTCCGGATTTTTAACGAAAAATAGAAGCAAAAAGCATCAAGTACGGCCCTCATTCCACTAAACCGTTGTTGTGTAACTGTGCAGTGAGATTTCAACGACTGTGATTTTCAGAAACGACTGAAAATGTGCGTTAACTGGTACGTGTGTGGATTTAAGTTTTGATAAATTTTCAAATATTCCCGTTAGATAACGAAAAACTAATATTGTTAATGTTTTTAAGACATTATAAGGAACAATTTAATATATGTTTCGTTACTAGACGTCACAATTTATGAGTGGGCCCATCCTCCATACAATAAAAAAATGTCTCTTTTGTTTCTAATAATTATGTATTATTCGCGTAAACTTCAGAAACATGTAAATTTATGTATGTTTCGTTCTTTCGGGTAAAGCTTTCAGGCAAGGGCCATAGAAGGTCATACATCGGTAATGAGGTGCTCTTATTTCGTGCACCTGCGGGATGCGCCGGCGCATTAGCATGAGACGCACGACCCGGACACAGGGAACGCAGAACAGACAGGCGAGACTCAGCAGTCTTTGATATTCTTGTTTAAGGTTGTTTCGCTTTGGGGAACGGTCTGCCGCTTTAACCTGTGAATATTGAAATTTATTTTATAAGCTTGCCTTACAACTAATAATAGTGTTATTATTTTTCATAATATACCTAAAATATACATATATGAGTGGCACCGATCTAACAGAGATCTTAAATTATTAAAGATCTCTGATATATCAGCGCCACTCAGTAGTCATCATCTGCATCTCGTAGCTTTAATCGGTGTTTTAGGGTTAATTATGGGTAGGCATATGTAATCAAAAGCATTTTTGTAGATTAATTGTTTGATAAATTTGTCATCAACAGATTTGTATAGGTATTTTATTTTAAAGTAGGCTTTTAAACCTCTGATTTATTTTGTTGTAAACATACTTATACTTATAACCTCTCAACTCTGGATACAGGTAGTGCATGTGGATGGGATGGCATTTCAACTCAATTTGTAAAAAGAGCTAGAGACTTTTTGGTTCCTCTTCTTAGTCGCTTAGCAAACCTATGCTTTGAAACTGGCATTTTCCCTCTAGCCCTAAAGCGTTCAGTGGTCACCCCTGTGCACAAGGGTGGGGATAGAAGTAATGTGAATAACTTTCGGCCAATATCTGTGCTTCCATGCTTCTCAAAAATACTGGAAAAGCTTCTGAATACTAGACTTATAAGTTACCTTACCAAATACAATATTCTTTCGCAATATCAATATGGTTTTAGAAAAGGTATGTCTACGCAAGATGCTGTCATAGATTTGACAACTCATATTAGTGGAAAGGTAGATAGTGGCCATAAATGTGTTACTGTGTTCATAGACCTAAAAAGGCGTTTGACACTGTCTCTGTCCCCATCCTCGTGCACAGACTTGAGCATATTGGTGTAAGGGGAAAGCCTTTGCAACTGTTCAAAAATTACTTGGAGGGGAGGACACAAGTTGTAAATGTTGGCGATTACCATAGCAATGAGGAAAATGTAACTTTTGGTGTTCCGCAGGGAAGTGTCTTGGGCCCCACACTTTTCTTAATATATATTAACAATCTATGTAAACTCGAAATTAATGGTGCCCACATTATCTCTTACGCTGACGATACAGCTGTTGTGTTTTCTGGGCCGTCTTGGAATTCTGTGCAAGTGGCAGCTGAGAGAGGCCTGGCTGGGATAGCCAACTGGTTGAATGCAAACTTACTTACTCTTAATACTACTAAAACACACTTTATCTGTTTTTCTCCCAGTCAGCGGTCCCAACCTGATTCTGACTTTCGAATCAAAATGCACTGCTGTGGTGGGTATCAGCATATGAATTGTGGGTGTCCTACCCTGCAAAGAGTTGACGCTATAAAGTATCTGGGTGTTATGGTAGACCAAACTCTTTCCTGGCACAGCCATATTGATTTGATCATAGTAAGGATTAGAAAACTTATGTGGGTTTTTAAATCGTTAAGGTATGTTATGTCTAATACTTTGATAAACCGCATCTACGTGGCATTGGCTCAGTCTGTGTTAACTTACTGTATTCCAGTCTGGGGGGGTGCAACTAAAACCAAATTCCTTGAACTTGAAAGATCTCAAAGGTCACTTCTTAAAATTATGTACTCTAAACCTAGGATATACTCATCAGAAAAACTATACAAAGTTAGTAACCTTCTTACGGTAAGAAAACTTTATATATTGTAATACAACTCTGAAATTACACAAAAGTCTGCCAGTGGGCCTTTCTACATTAAAGCGTGGACGTAGAGTTGCTGTGGCTCAACCCGATAGGTTTCATACAGCTTTTGCTAGACGACAATACAGTTGTCAATCTATTTTTATTTACAAAAAACTGAATAAAATTTTAAATATATATAGTATGAAAACATATGATTGCAAAGAAATTATAGTTAAATGGTTAAAATCACTTAAATACAATGAAACTGAAAATTTGTTGGAAAGAATAATATAGATTTGATATAGCTTTCACAAATGTACACACACACACACAATCACAACACACACATAATATACACACATGCATCACACGAACAATAACACACCAACACACACTCACTGACCGTACACAAA
Organism: Pyrausta aurata; assembly: GCA_963584085.1. NCBI lineage: Eukaryota > Metazoa > Arthropoda > Insecta > Lepidoptera > Crambidae > Pyrausta > Pyrausta aurata. The sequence goes on along the minus strand of OY757271.1, from coordinate 143,445 downwards.
TAAGGAAAAAAAAAACTGATTTTTTATTTTTGTTTAATTTAACTACATTGTCTACAGTATGATTTGGACATGTATTTCATTTTTGTTTATATACCTACTACTGTACTGTTGTAAAGGCTTTGAGCGAAACAAACCCTAACACAAGCATTTCTCAAATTGCTTAATAGGGTGGTTTCATATATTATATTATGTAATGGAAATGTTTAAGCAAATTAAATCATTTTTTTTTATTTTTTTTTATTTTTTATGTTTCTATAATTATCTATGAGCACTTATATACCTACATTTAAGGCTCAAATTCAAAATATATTCTCATGACAGCAAAATGGTATTCATGGTTTGTCTAAAGGTGATTCTTTTTGTTGTGCTCTGTAGGTAAACGCCCTCAGAGCGCAAAAGGCCGCTAATCAGCGTAAATTAGCCAACGCGCGAGATAGGGCGCCTTACCTTTTATTTAGTACTTCTCTATTTAGGCCCACTTAGCGAGGAATACATGTAAGGACAAGGAACATGTTCGAATAAACAACAAATAAATGGTAGCAATATTACTTAACTTGTTTTTTTTTAAAATAAATCAAATAAAGCCCGTTTCTTATTTGTTGGCCGCAATAATTAATTTGTGGACGACTACCTGACATCAAGTTGCGCAACACTACGCCGACAAAATAGTCTATTATAAGAATTATATTTTTTGTATTATTATTATAAATATTTATGTTAGTCTTTAAGATATACATATTGTATGGGCCTTTGTGGCCTGAAACAAATGTTTAAATAAAAATAAAAAATAATTCTACATAGGAAATTGCATTATTATAAGCTTAACATCTCCCACTATTAGTTATCAACCATTACAATAAACTAAAAGGTCTAATAACTTATCATTTTCAAAAGCGTTAGGTACCTGAGATAGGTTTTCCAGTAAATTAAAACTGTACTTGAACTTTGAAGTGTATAGACTTGAAAATCGTGAGATTCAAAAGGTTTATAGGTATATTCCATTAATTTCGAATAGATTCTAACACAAGTTTTCAATTGAACCTCTTTCAATATCGTAAGTGGCTATCTAAGTTTAATGTATAGAGTCTTTTCAGTAAAACCACGGATCAGTCACAGTTTATTACGAGAGAAATTGAATTCGTAAGAAAAATAAGTACATAGCTCTGAATCTTCTTCCTTATTGGTGCTGGTTTGTTAGCTTCGTTTCATGTTATTCCATTAATGCTTATTCAAGTGACGCTTTTAAATACTAAATGGTGAAGAATATTTTTATTTCTCCTGAAATACCGGAATTCAGGACCCGGGCGGGACGGGCCGGGTATGAAACGAAGTTCACTGGAAGTCATCATTACATTCGATGTGCTTCAGTTCCATTACCTAGGTTCTGCTAATCGAACATCCAAATTAGTTCTTGCTATCTTAACGAGAGTAAATACGAGTACTTTATTCATACGACTATGAGCATTTTTTCGCTTGCACTCAATACCTCTAGATAGAGCTAAGAAAACTCTACCTCATCTAGAACATGCTATCCTCCAGGGTCAAACCATTTTTGCTCTATCTGAGCACTCGGGTAAAGTGCGCTCACCGACGTAACGGACATGCGCAGGAGTTTCTGTAATAGAGATGTGGGTATAATGGTGTGGTATCTTTTAGCTCGAACGTTTATCTGTATAAGATAAACGGGATAAGGGATAGTTTTCGATCTTTCTGATATAGTTCTTAGCGTTAGGGAAGGGCTTTATTTAGGCTTTACTAGAGAGGTATGTATTTAAAATAAAACATTTAAAGACACGAAAACGTTACTTTTTTTAAAATGTCTTAAAAATAAAATAATTTCCTCTCTTGTTTCAATTTAAAAAAAAACAATTCGTTACCAACAACAGCATCCAACCAGTGGAATAAAATTAAAAGTTCCACCTCATTACGGATCCCCGCAGCGCTGTTTATGCAAATGTCGGGTTGCGCGGATGTACCGTAACGCAGAGTCAAGGAACTTTGCCTTTCGGTAGCTGACGACCTGCAAATCTGACAAACAATAAAACGACTAGTTGTTATTGCTAAGGATTTAGCGTGTCAAGTAAGGTCGCGGATGATCTGTAAGTAAAGATGAAAATAAAATATCGGAGGTTATTTTGCTATTCATTTTAGTCGTAGCAAAGGTGAAGTTATTGGCTTCTGTGTGAGTTTTAGAACAGTTTTAATCTATTTTACTATTGACACATAGACAATATTTATGAGCTAAGCTTTACACATGCAAGATTGCTCATTCTCATAATTACATTTCTTAAAATACTATTTTAATAAATTTCCATAAACCTAATTCAATCTGATATCTGAGCGTTTTGTATTATGACTCAGATTTTGGAAATTCCTAATGTCGAAAAAGATTTAAACTTGCAAATCCCTAAAAACTGACTTTAGCTACATACAATAATGACGTTTTTAAATATAGGAGGGGTTTACAACACGCGTGAATCGTACATTAAAAAATTGCGAAAGTATATTCGTTCCACATATTACATCGCTGTCGATCCACCGAGCGGTTGCGCGCGCGCAGCGGTATGTCACGGGAGATTAATGGCGGTGGGCGCGATTTTACTATGCACACTTTAAAACATACTGCAGTGAGAAATAACACACGTGTTATTGACACGCCTAGCTCTTTCGCGCAGTTTGAATGTTGCGCATTTACACGTCTCTATAAAACGTTGAAGCTTGATGCATCTGAATTTAAATATTTTGATGTTATAATTTATTCGCTTACCTTTAAGGTTTACCAATAATACTTACTTGTCAATATCTACTGTATTACAGATCGGTGAATTTGCACTGGTGGTATGCGATGTAGGCCTTACGCGGCGGCCGCCCAGCGCGCTCGCGTTTCGGTGATTGCACGCTCACCTTGGCTGCAGATACCCTCCTTTGTTTGTGCTGGCCACTTGCATTCCACGGGCTAGGTTTAACGTTTAACCCACAATATGGTTAAGCAGGACTAAGAGACCGATTTATGAGAAAACCTGACGCTTAGAAAGACCATAACAGAGAGTTGGTAAAATAATGCCAAAAACATTATTTAAGAGAACACGAAGAGCCTGTTTCACAATATCTTATTAAGTAAATTCTGGTTAGTGCTAGGTATATGCTAGATACTTCAAACGAAACTACGTTTTACTCTAATTGAATTATTCGTTAGTAGGAAGTGCTTAATAGTCGAGAGTGAAACGGGCCCTAAAAGTGTCAAATAATGTGCACATAGTACTCTTATTGAGAAAAAAAACGATGATCACTAAAACACCTACTTTCGAACAGTTCTCCACTGCGTTTATCTGTTGCGATAAACTAAAGAGCATTGCAGCTCAATTTTAAATGTGGTTTTTGCCACAACACATCTAGAATATACGAAATGCACCGTCCCCCGTCTATTGTGCTCGGCCGCTTAGGCGCAACGGTTAGATGGCGGGAATCAATTGTGAGCGTGTCTTTTATGCGTAGATTAGTGCTATAGGTAAATAAAAGTAAATTTCACTGAATTGAGGCACACACCTCGGACAAAATTTTTATGTGTCACTGTATTAAAACTAAAGAATTTAGAATCAACATATACAGCGTGTGGCCTGGAATAGGAGCAAAAAATTCATCAATGATTCAACAGAGTATTCGTAGAGACCTTCACCTGGTCATAGTGTACCAAAATGCTATTACTAAAAGATATAGTAATCCAAAGTTATAATCTCTAGTCAATGTAGGTGTATCAAAATCGCTAACTCGTTTTAGTAAATGACAATGTCAAGTACAATGACTGGTCTCATTTGTTTGCAATACATTGCTGGTTCAATTTATTTTGTTAGAAAATAACAATAAATTTATTTTTCAATTAAATAAATAACAACTATTTAAAATGGATTACTCGGCCTACATTTAAATTTTTTGTCTCCTATTACAAGTCACATCCTGTATTCTGTTATGGCTTCATTATTTATTTCTTGTTACAGGAATGTAGGAATAATAAACAGCAAGTTATTATTTTAAAATTTATAAAACAAAAACGTGTAAATCAGGCCAAGAGCTGTTGTACCTATAAATACGTGTGATATTTTTCAGACACGTTATTTAGGTAGTTTTTTTTGGTCAATGAGTCGTCTCCGTAGAAATGCCCATATACATAAGTGATTCAAGAGAAACGCATTGGTAATATGTAAAGGAAAATGTAGCTTTCAAAAGCTGGGACGGGCTGGTATAAGAAAAGTAGCATCAAAAGTAGCCACATTCCTCATATACCTCGTGCAGCGCAGGGTTAATCGTTTCTCATACCCGACTCCGAGGAGCTAGAACAAAGAGCTATGAATTATGTTTATTGATTCTTATGGCGCATTCGTTTCAAAGTAATACTAGACTCGGAGGCTTTATTCAAACAGTATTGCGAAGCTTGAGTTTATTGTTGGGGTAAAAAATTGGAATTTTGCACCATAATATGTAATAAAATTTTACTTTTTGGCCACAGCATCATTTTACATCAGATGGTAATCTGGAATCGTGTCCGAACGTCTAGTTATTAAAAAATAGTTTCTAATTAATAATCACAGTAATAATTAATGATTATATGAAAAAAATACATGTTTTGTTTACTGTAGAACTGTTTGGTATCAATAACTTCGCCTTAACTATCGGTTAGTCATTTTTATCGTAGGCTACCATTCATAGTTACCTTAGTCATGTCCTGTGTGTTTCTTATACCATGAATAAACGCCAGCAATTACACACCTACGAGGAGTTATCGTTTGTCAAAGTTATAGTAATATAGTGCAGTAAATCTTTAGAAAATTAATTATAAGCTGAGATTTTTAAAATCATTAACCTTAACCTTTCTGTTTAAACAATCATATAAAACAAACGATCGTTATCAGTCGATCATAAATTTATTACAGAAAAATCTTTTGGCAACGAGAGCGAATGAATGACATTGACTAATTAAGTATTGTTCTAGGATTAGAAAGAAATGCAGTAGCGGTCACAGTTCACGACGAGTCTGTGAGCTGTGCTCGAGTCAAAAAATTCAATTACCTTTTATTGTTATAGTTTGTTTGCGAAATCACTAGTCATGGTTAAAAATTCACTTTCACACAAATAAAAAGCTTGTGCTGTGAAAAGTAGCAAAACCCTAACAATTTTGATATAATTTACAGGAACATTTTTGTTTTATTCGTTTCTACTATCTTCTTTTTATAAAAAGCCGCAGACACTATGTTATGATAGAGCGAGCAAGCTTATTGAAATGAAATTGACTAACTCGACCAATGAGACACGGATCTCACCCAGATTACCTACAAGTAGAGGGCATTTCTTTCAATACCCAATGAATTATAGTATTAAATTATTTTGTGAGGTCTTATTCTACCACCAGGAGCAATTACCAGAGGTCAAAGGTCACTTTTGCCACCAGCCTCACCACATTCCCAAGTCAGACCCCTGTCAGGTGGCGTTGCCGCACATATTTTAATACGGACGTTTGCCGTTTTGCCAACGATCGTTCCCTTATCGCACATCGCATCGCTTGTCCGCCGTTTCATTAATTCCGATTCGAATACAAACAGATTTTATCGTTTACGCAATATAAATAGCTCGCAATTTGTCTTGCTCCTAAATAAGCAAATGTTATTTGAGCTACATTGGATACTTATTTGAAGTATTCTATGTAGATGTAGAGATAGACGAATGCACAATCGAAAATGCATTTTAAAATAATATTCAAGAGCTTTTTCTTCTTCTTCGCAATACTTTCAAAAATATTCCTTAAATAAATCTTGTGACTAATTCATGTAACTAATAGGTGAAATAAAAATCCTTCATTTTGCATTTAAAAGTAAGTGTTTGCAGCTCTTGTAACATGTTATGAACTAGGTATATTTTTCATAACTTTATCAGGTTGTGTAGAAACGCTTAGATTCATTTAACTTCTAATTACTTTAAGTACTCTTTTACTAGTTGGTCTTTGAGCTGTAGAATTCGATTACAAGAATCAATAAAATAAAAAGGTAATTTCGTGACTTCCGAACGAATCGGTCGGACAAAAACTGATTCGAGCGTTAAATCCAATTAGATATTCTTCAAACTTCTTCCAAACTACTATTAAAAATTTGAAGAACTAAGGTAAAGGACATGGCCCTGCGAATCATTAAGCTCAAGTGGCAGTGGGCAGGGTACATAGCGCGTAGAACTGATGGCCGTTGGGGCAGAAAAGTCCTAGGTTGGAGACCCTTCTACCAAAGGCGCAGCGTAGGACGTCCACCGACAAGATGTATAGGCGACCTTGTAAAGATCGTAGGATCGCACTGGATGCGTACCGCTCACATCCGGTCGTTGTGGAAAGCCTTTGGGGAGGCCTATGATCAGCATTGGACGTCCTTTGGCTGATAATGATGATGAATTATGATACAACTAACTATTAAAAGTTTATAGCAATATTAGTGCTTCTGAAAGCGCGCTGACTTTCAAATTTCGATTTATATCTTTCAACTTCGTATTCAAAAGGAACAGCGATCCACAATATTAATAACCGATGCCGCAATCAAACATATTAACTTCCGCCACACTAAACAACTCACGCCAAGCCCACATAGAGCTAATGTTTTGTTGAAACCCAATAATTGTTGGGAACTTATTTATATCCGCCACCACGGCGATGGTATCGATTACAAGCTAATAGTTGTCATTGGCACAGTTACACGTTCCCATTTGTGTTTGAATCGGACTGTGTATCGATTACTACGCGATTGTGTATACATAAAAAAATGGACAAATCTTTAAGACTAACCAAGGGACGAGAGGCGACACTTGTCGGTGTGTGCTTCGGGATAACGATAAGCTTATAAGAAATAAGCTTTGCATTTGGAGCTTATTGTCACGCCGGCCTATAAACATTTGTATTCAACACTTTTTCGTGCCGCTTTGACGTGTAGGTCGTGTCAGTCAGCGCTTGCTATTAACATTTTCTGGTGTGAAACCTAAGATTGATTATTTTAAACTTAGAAGTAAATCTTTTGGTTCTTCCGTCTTTAGTAGTCAGCAGTAAAATTTTAAAAAACATTTCAAAGTTACAGTGAACAGGCTTTTTCTGGGTAAGCTTGCTCCATCGTCGTCTCTGTCTATGCCACTGGTCTAGCCTGGAGACAAGAGCGAACCCATTTCAAATAAAAAAAATATTACAATTTGACATCCATTTTCATACTTTTTTTTAACTGTCCAATACACATCCATTTGGTGATACTATATACTTTATCGATTTTAAACAGTTCTTAATGGTCTCAGGTAAGTAATTAATAAATATATTTCCTCGCTAGTTCACGTATTTAAGAGGCCGATGCGCCATCAATTAAGCGAAAACATGCTCGTGAGTCGGTGTCTGTGACGTTATTAGCATAAACACGGAAACAATAGACGGGGCATTCAAAAGAAGTTAATTTGATAGTACTTAGAATTACAAACAATCGAACCTTATTTAAAACGTTTACACGGCACTGTGGAGAATGCTTTGACTTTCAAATATTAAAAAGTTTGGTCTTTAAAACCTTATATCAAAAGGAACCCGGGCTTTTGAGGTTAGATTTGTGTTTCGCATCATCTGATGATGCGATCTATGATTCATAGCTCACGATATGTCTCCTACAGTCTTAAATCGTAATTTCATTATTGACTGTATAGATGAATATAAAAACGAATAACTAGCTTGTAGGTAGTATGATCTTGATTATATCAGAACATACACATTTATTATCTTAATTTTATCTCTATATAAAGTTGCAACCAATTCCATGATAATTATGTACTTACATTATCAAACTTTTGCTCGCGAACTGAACCATTTTTAGGGTTCCGTAGCCGAATGGCAAAAAACAGAACCCCCATACTTTCGTCAAGTCTGTCTGTCTGTCTGTCCGTATGTCACAGCCACTTTATTCTAAAGCTATTAGCAACACACGGATTAAACTTGGTAGGTAGGTGTATCTTGTTTACCGCTTTCCGATTTAGATACAAAAAGTTTCAAAAAATAAGGGCAAACATGATACCCTAAATGTTGATGATGACCTAAAGGTTTGACTGGCAGAGAATGCTTTTAGCATTAAGTCCACCTTTGTACACTATGATTTGTGCAATAAAGTCTTTAAATAAATAAATAAATAAATAATACCCATACATGAAACTAAAACCTAACTTTTGAACGAAGGAAGTGAAAATTAGTTTGAATGCGATCGAACCAGTAGTATTTGAGATATTGCACATATTCAGCAACCGCAAATATAACTTTGTCTATCATACAAATAATACGAAAAACAAAGTTATTTTTGATGTCAAAAATATTGACATGTTTTCGTTAGGTGGAAGTAAGAGGACCCTAAATTCGTTTAAGGGGGCACGGATCCGACTCGCACTTAGCTGGGTTTTTTAATATGATTAAGGGATACTGTTCCTAGCTGACATCCTCCCCATAATCTTCTTGCTGATTTTATGTCAGAATTCAAGTACCTAGTTTTTAACATCTCGTAGTAAATGATTATGTTATGCAGTGATTTTTTGCTGCATAGGCGCGCTCGTTTTATTAAGTTTGGTTGCTCAAAAATAGCCCCCTGTATGTAAATGGTGATTACGTCAGCGCTTCTGTTCCCAATTACCAAAAAACTACGATAACGTGGTCAATTAGAGCGAGGCGTTCCCACGGCGCGCGCGCAAGTCACGCGCCGTAATGAACGCGACGCCCACACAAAGGAAGGCTGCCCAGAGGCAGAGCACTGACCAAGGATTTGGAGCAAAGGATTTCTGGGGGGTAATCTTGCGTGTGCTCTGACGCACCATAATACTTTAAGCTGTGCTTAATTTGAACGTATAGAAAGCAGGTCTTAAAAAATATACAAACTAGGATAACCATTGTCTTATTTGGTTCTATTCCTTTTTTAGGATACACAATTGTTCAATCATGAAATAGAAATATGCTGGTTCGAGTCACGCCCGTGCGAAATTTTCGGTGTCTTATTTTATCTTTTATGAGCTCAATCAAATTCAAAACAGTTCATTCGATTTAAGTAAGCTCTCACCTTCGTAACTCCGTCATGTTGTATGTATCCGGCATTTTTATAAATACTGTCTAGTTTCCACTAAGACTAAACAACGCAACAACAAGCCAAAAACTAAACAAGTTCTAACCCCACCGTTATACGATTACACAAATAGTCACGTAGGTATGTTAATCATACTAATCACTTAACAATGATCACAATTCCGACACGCCGAACAACTGTACCTACACGGCCCAAAGATGAGCCGTCGGCTTTTATCTTCCACTCGTTAATCCACTGACAAAACACATTCTTGTTTACAAGCTTTGGTATGATTAATTTGTCCTCTCAAAAGGAGAGATTTGTCCCGTATTCACAAGTACATCTCTAAGCGGATTTGTGAATTGTTGTCGTTGATTTATGCGCCGAGAGCGACGGATGCTGCCGTAAATCTCAGATCACAATAGTAATATTACGTGCGAGGCATTAAAATTTATTGGCATGTAATCTAATACGTTTCGAAAACATCGCTACAGTGGAGGAATTACTTTTAGATTAGCCATCGTAATAGTTTCATAAAGTTAATGCTCCATTTTATAGCTAACGGATAAAGTGGTATAAAGGTGTTTGATAAACTATTGTTCACTTGTTTTACCATCATATTAATGTTGTTATTAATTCCATCAGTTAAACTGTCCAAGTCGTAGTATTAACAGATCAACTTACTTACTAGTTAATTGGTTAGGTAAGTGCCTGAATATAATTCTTGTCACTTGCTCCGTTAACTTTTAAGCTTGTTTGATCCGATACATTTCTCCAAGACGCCAGTTGATTGCAACCGCAATATTTTGACAGATACACCGACTTACTTCAACGCACATGTCTGACAGAGAAACATGCACATTTTTGGGCGTATCTTGACAATGATATAATACAATATAATAATGTAAAGTGGTCCCACTAATGGTCAAGTTAAAAGTAACGATTTCGCAGCCTAAACTGCATGAGCATCTAGGTTGTGGTTTTTATTATTTTTTTTACTCACAGTTACCCTTCAGATGACTAGCCTTTGTCATCATCCATCATCCTTTGCCCTGGTTTATGATAGAAGGGTTGAGGCTGCTGTATCAAACTTTCTTATGTGTGGATTCGTCAAGAATTAGCGGAGCGTATCGTACTTTATGTCAAAATCAATATCAGATCAGCATCCAATCAAAATATCTGGCACACTATTACATACCAAGTATAAAGGGAGATTTATTTTGTTTATAACCGTAATAAATATACCAGTATTCCATTAGGGATTAATTTTTAATTATTTGTCTTTCATCATATACGATCAAAAATTTAATTCATTTCGTAAATTAAATTTAGCTTCAACAAAAGATAGTGATTTCACCGAGTCAGTAGCCAACAAAAACGGAATTAAAACTGAATGGCGGATCAAAAACTAATGTTTTTTGTCATTGAGTGGGCGCAGTTCTGACACATCGCTCGCTTCGTTACCACTTGATATTGATTGATGACAGCCGCACAAACAAACACACATTCCCACTTAGTAATGTTTAACTTCACAAAACGTGATTGTAATTATTTATCTTGTGTGCGCATGAGAGGGTTTTAATAAAGGACGATTGTGCGCGATTGAAGCGTGAATTTTTCAATTATAAATCATAAAGGAAGTTAGTTCTTGTAGGTTTAATTGTCAAGCTAAAATAAACTGTTAAATTTAAACATCCATACAATAAAATGGTTTAAATAAAATATTCTTCTTGGCTAGCATAATGTATAAAAAAAATCCACACGATATGTTGAATATTGCTGTTTTTATACTTTAAAAATCACTCTGTTTCCAAAGTTAACCCTATATATTTTTTTTATGGGAATCATAATCACACTTTTTCATAATGCCAATCAAAAGCTATTCGTAGATGATACAATTTCCGTACTTGTAACTGGTATTTTTTTCTGCTCTACTGCCTTTACTGGTATTTTTAATGCCTTTGTTTTACCAAAGGAGACCTCCTTACAAATTTCTTGAGTCTTAGCAAAGAACGCGGGCATATTTATACTAAACACAGTTTCTTACAAGACAGCATCATTTCCGAAGACATGCCGCAATAGATCGCGAGACTCAACAGTCGCAAAAAGTGGACACTTAAAGCAAAAACCTGAACTTTTAATCCAAGCAAAAACTAAATTAATTTGAACGAACAAATCCTTCGGAGATTGATGACCGGAGTTGAATGAACAGATAGAAATATGTAATTTGTCGGATCGGGACGAGCGGCGCGGGCGCACGGCGGCGGCTGTAACCTACAATTAGGTTATTAAATGGGGAGAGGGGGCGGTAATTCCGAATGAGGAGGCCAAGCAATAGCCCAGAAATCAGGATATTATCATTGTCTACAGTGTCATGAGAAATCTGCCGACAAACTGTCTCACAGTTTGGCAGAAAGTTGTTTTTGTAATTAGTATGTAAGATATTGATTAAATAAAAAATAAAAAAAATAGCAGCTAAAACCACGATAACAGACCACTTACCGTAGATTTTGTAGCTGTTTCAGTACTGTGATAGAGTCAGTCCTGTAACAATCTAAAGAACCACTGGCGTATTCAGGTCAGGATCAGGATTACTTAAGTCCTGGATGAAATCAGCATTCTGCCTCTTGTCTGTTGCTTTGATGTTGACAAAGACAGAATGACGATGACTGAACGAATGAATGATGAATGAATGACTAAACTTTATTTAAAAATCTTACATTTTGTTTTTTGTATATTAGTCCAATCAATGAAGCGTTTGTCACCCGAATAATTCTCCCGTCGTTGAAACTTGGCACATAGTGAAAATAAGTAATACAGATTATAGATTTACAATAATCCAATGATTTTTTTTACGAGAAGTTAGGTATTTATACCTAAACATGGAAATCGTTTATAACTCTCTGTGAAAAAATTCTCAGTCTGAAATTGTTCGTGTATACATATGTATGTATAAGTTAGAATAGGTAAGAATAAGAATCCAATATTTTTTCGATTTCCGAGATACTCAAAATTAAACTTTTTGCATTTTGCTCTATAACTTCTACCGAAAAAATTCTCTGCTCATTTTTGTTTTTTAATATGGTTTTATTTACGTATATAAGTAGCTTTAATAAGTTATCCAAAACATTTTTCGTTACAATATTATAATTCTTATTATTACTTAATTATGGCTCGTGAATAATTGCTCAGGCAAATTAAATGCGTTTCTTAGTTTGGGGTCGCTCTATTGCAGTAGATTTTTCAATAATCCAATAAAAATTCCACTAAATACCAAGTTTTTAAAATATCAGTAACGGGTAAAATTGAATATTACCGCCCGCGCCACTTAGAACCGACCGGGCGCGACAGTGCATATATATTCTTTGACAGTGCAGTGGTGCGTGTGCTCATATCTAAAACGTACTGCAGTCAGTCTATCTGTATAAAATAAAAACCGGCCAAGTGCGAAGACAAAGTTATATTTGCGGTTAATAAAATTGTGCTATATCTCAAAAAATACTAGTTCGATTTCGCTCAAACCAATTTTCGTTGAAAGTTTTTATTAAGATCTACATCTTATATTTTTTTCGAAATTTTCACTACTTTAGTTCAAAAGTTAGATGGGGGGGGAGACGCCCATTTTATCACTTTGGAAGCGTCTATATCTTAAACGTTAGACTTTTTGAAAAAATGGTTTTAGGAACCTCAGTGTCATTTTGAAAGACCTATCCATAGACACCCCACACGTATAGGTTTGGGTAAAAAAATTTTTTTTAGTTTTTAGTTCCATGTATGGGAGCCCCTTATTTCATTTTTTTTAACTTTTAGTACATGAATCGGAAAGCGGTGCACAAGATACATCTACTTACCAAGTTTCAGCTGTGTGATGCTAATAGTTTTAGAATAAAGTGGCTGTGACATACGGACGGACAGACAGACAGACAGACAGACTTGACGAAACTATTATAAGGGTTCTGTTTTTGTAAAAATGATGATAGTGTTTGTAGGATTACCTACAAACACTATCATCATTTAGGTGACAGCCATTAGGCTGTCACCCGCGATAGCCCAGCAGCTAACTTAGGTGGTCTTGGAACTTGGGCACACGGGTTCTAATTCCAGTGCATCACATCGTATGTTATTCATTTGTATGTATGTTCTTATGAGTTCTTTTTACTTTTTTTTTTAACAAAATATTGTGTTTTTTCAGTGATTATTTGCCAGTCGAATTCAGTCAGACAGCGGAGTCTGGAACGCGGCGTGTGTTTATTGCAGTTTCTGTCGGGCGAAAGTAGTTCTTATTTTCATAAGCGGAAGGCTTGTAGTCGGCTGTGATGGATGATTGAGAATTCTAGAATGCCGTCTATTGTACTTCGGCGCCCGCGCACTCCATAGCTATTGTATACTATTATTCAATTATTGTGACGGTATTTAGCGCGCGGTCCTTAAAAGTCATTCTGTACAAAGAAAGACATTTCAGTTTTCGTTCATCTCAGTTACCCACTTGACCAATCAGAGGACAACGACTCAACGCAATATAATAATTACGTGAGGAGTTTAACGAGAAATGAAATGAAAAGATGGACCAAGAAATAAGTAAACGACGGTGGAAAAGCAAAAGGCTTAAGCGACACTTTGACAGATATTGGTCTTAACTTAGTTGTATTCAGCAAGATTTTCTGCGTCGTTTGAGCTGGGTTTGGTGTAAATCAGGATTGTTGTAAAATATGTTCATAGAATTTATCGGAGCATATTGAATGAATGAATGACTTTCTTTATATCGGACAATGGCATCTATAATAATAAATAAACAATTAAAATTAACATGGTATAACCTTAGTCCTTCAACAGATGGTGTGGATGAATGTGGTGTGTCTGGAGTTGCACAGTTGAACTCTTGTTCTCGTAAGAGAAAGACGTCCATTCGTCCTTCTTTGAATTTTTTTTTAACGTTAGATTTTGCTACTTTATATGGACACAGTCGACAGTACGTTGTTGACTATTTTGGTTCGGAGCTTAATACGTACGTTATTGCTATTGAGAGAAGTTTATCGAGTGCCCGAGTGAGTAGTCACATGCATTGTTTTTTAGAGTTAAAGGAGTCCGTTTTTTTAGAAGAGTTGCGTAAGCGAATATTAGTATTTATTAATACTACTGTTTTTAATGGTCTTAAAGTATTTTGTGATCGGTTTGATTTGCAATCATGTAAATCGCGTCGTAGTTGTATTAAATTATGTTAGTAAGGAAGATAGTAAAGTTTTGTTTGGTTATGTTATACATTGGTATTTTACATGGTTTTATCGAAGTTTAATTGTTTAATATTCACGGCCAAGATGTATTATGTAGAAATATGTTAAAAGTGAATGTTCTGATACAGACAAATCAAAGTGAAGAAAGGTGTTTGTGTAAAATATTTTAAAAATCTTTTTTTCTGTGTAGTATATAAGAACTGCCTCGGTGGCGCAGCGGTAAGAGGGTCGCCTTTTTAAGCGATGGCTGCGCCAGAGGTCCCGGGTTCGATTCCCGGGTCGGGCCAAAAATATGTACCTGGATTTTTCTGTTCAGATATACTCAGGGAAGCCCGGAGTTTGGAAGTTGGCGGTGTTTCACCCCCGTGCCTCGGAAAGCATGTAAATCCGTTAGTCCTGCGCCTGATCTCTCTCCGTTCGTGTCAGATTGCTGTCCCATCGGGTTATGAGAGTGAAAGGAATAGAGAGTGCACCTGTGTTTACGCACACACTTGTGCACTATAAAATGTCCCGCGCAGTCGGTTAGTCGTTATGACTGGCCACCGTAGTCGAAATCGGCTAGGGGGACTATTATTATTATGTAAGAAATTATAATTACTGCGTTGTATGCTTTTATTAAAAAACTTATCTCTTTGTTTTTTAAATAAATTACACTAAAAATATTATTTCGATAACTTATACTTATTTCCCAACACTAATACTTACTGAATAAACCAATAATTCGGTGCGGTTTCGGGTTATAAGAAATTATCGCGGGTGCAACCAGTCTAATTTAATCACTTGAACCAAATATAAAATAAATCTATACTAATATTATAAAGCTGAAGAGTTTGTTTGTTTGTTTGTTTGAACGCGCTAATCTCCGAAACTACGGGTTCGAATTGAATAATTCTTTTTGTGTTGGATAGTCCAGTTATCGAGGAAGGCTATAGGCTATGAAACATCACGCTACGACCAAAAGGAGCAGATATATAGTGGTAAATATGTTAAAAACGGGAGAAAGAAGTCACTATTCCACGCGGACGAAGTCGCAGGCGAAAGCTAGTTTAATTATAAATACAACAACAAAATTAGCAAACCAATTTGGTGTCGCTTATTCTATTTTTTTTAAATACGCCTTGGCATTCCGGAGTAATATGCTGGCCCAGAGGTTTGCTCGATGTAGTAATGAAGTTAAGTTAACTCTCCTTAAAGCATACTGCCTGTTCTTACTTGCAGATTAAATAATTTGGTATTAAAAATAGGTAGGTATTGATTAAATATTCACTTTATTAAGAAACAATGTAAACAGATAACTAATTGGAAATGGGAATCAATCTGACTATAAAAAGGTTTTCTGTCATTTTTTCTTCTCTAAAAGAATTTCAAATCTATTATAATGTCAAAAACACATACGGAGGTCTTAACCTCAAACATTGCCAGTTGTTCTACTCGGGCTCCCTCTGGGTCAGCTATACGCAAAAGGCGCTAAAGGCACTTAAAGTGACATTCAATAAAGCCTTTAGAATGCTGTTTCTGCAACGCCTAAAGTACAAAGGCTTCTTGCTTATGCAGATTGCGGGGGAGGAACCAACAGTATTTTGATTTCCATTGAATCTATGGGTAATTGGGCATTCATATTTTTCATTCATTAATCAGATCGTTAATGTATGTTCTACCTAGATTTTAGTAGAAAAAAAATCGTGCTTTTATTTAATTTTATCAAATGTAATATTTAATTGATATTCATTATTTGTAATTTTAATTGTTTATTTATTATTATAGATGCCATTGTCCGATATAAAGAAAGTCATTCATTCATTCAATATGCTCCGATAAATTCTATGAACATATTTTACAACAATCCTGATTTACACCAAACCCAGCTCAAACGACGCAGAAAATCTTGCTGAATACAACTAAGTTAAGACCAATATCTGTCAAAGTGTCGCTTAAGCCTTTTGCTTTTCCACCGTCGTTTACTTATTTCTTGGTCCATCTTTTCATTTCATGTCTCGTTAAACTCCTCACGTAATTATTATATTGCGTTGAGTCGTTGTCCTCTGATTAGTCAAGTAGGTAACTGAGATGAATGAAAACTGAAATGTCTTTCTTTGTACAGAATGACTTTTTTTTTTCGTTTATTTTGGCATCAAACAGTCATTTACAGAAACAGAAATATGATTAAATTTGCTTATATAAACAGACCTTATAGTGCCTAAATGATGTAGGTATAATATATATTAATTAATAAGCTAAGATAAACGGACGCGATCGAATTAGAAATAGGTACATAATGATCATTGCGAAACAATAAATGTTGATGTATTTGATGTGCCTACATTGGTTTGATCTGTAACTGTATTACACAACTATGATTTAGATTTTGTATTATTATATCTAAGGTACACAAATATTTCCTTTTAATTTCCTTTTCAACATGCTATGAGATATGTTATGTAAATCAATATCAGTGAATTGTTTGTTATAAATGTTGGTGGAGCGATAGAAAAATGTATTTTTAGTGTATAATTTTGTAAAATTAGGAAGAACAAAAGTAGGTAAAGAACGTGAGGGGCGCGGACTTTTAATGACCGCGCGCTAAATACCGTCACAATAATTGAATAATAGTATACAATAGTTATACAATAGCTATGGAGTGCACGGGCGCCGAAATACAATAGACGGCATTCTAGAATCCTCAATCATTCATCACAGCCGACTACAAGCCTTCCGCTTATGAAAATAAGAACTACTTTCGCCCGACAGAAATCGCAATAAACACACGCCGCGTTCCAGACTCCGCTGTCAGCCGTTCGCCAAAATAAGCCTTACGTCCTAACATATAAGGACTGAATTCGACTGGCAAATAATCACTGCAAAAAAACAATATTTTGTTAATAAATAAGTAAAAAGAACTCATAAGAACATACATACAAATGAATAACATACGATGTGATGCACTGGGATTAGAACCCGTGTGCCCAAGTTCCAAGACCACCTAAGTTAGTTGCTGGGCTATCGCGGGTGACAGCCATTACCTACAAACACTATCATCATTTTTTTTTAAACAGATAGACTGACTGCAGTACGTTTTAGATATGAGCACACGCACCACTGCACTGCCGCGCGCCCGGTCGGTTCTAAGTGGCGCGGGCGGTAAAATTCAATATTACCCGTTATTGATATTTTAAAAATTTGGTATTTAGTGGAATTTTTATTGGATTATTGAAAAATCTACTGCAATAGAGCGAGCCCTAACTAAGAAACGCATTTAATTTGCCTGAGCAATTATTCACGAGCCATAATTAAGTAATAATAAGAATTGTAATATTGTAACGAAAAATGTTTTGGATAACTTATTAAAGCTACATAAATACGAAATTAAAACCATATTAAAAAACAAAAATGAGCAGATAATTTTTTCGGTAGAAGTTATAGAGCAAAATGCAAAAAGTTTAATTTTGAGTATCTCGGAAATCGAAAAAATATTGGATTCTTATTCTTACCTATTCTAACTTATACATACATACGTATACACGAACAATTTCAGACTGAGAATTTTTTCACAGAGAAATATAAACGATTTCCATGTTTAGGTATAAATACCTAACTTCTCGTAAAAAAAATCATTGGATTATTGTATATCTATAATCTGTATTACTTATTTTCACTATGTGCCAAGTTTCAACGACGGGAGAATTATTCGGATGTCTCCATACAACGAATCTCCTCGTTGATTGGACTATATATTTTTACAGAAAGCCCGAGTCCTATGAAGTGTAACAGATGATAATCTTCCAAGATGTTGGTCAATTGTATGGAGATCTATTATTAAGTCCTGATTTTCTTGTAAGTCATGGTGAGCCCAAAAACAGTTTTGGTAGTCCACGCGGCGGTAGCGTGACGGGTTCGAACTAATAACAATATCACCGCGAGCGCGATTACCCACCAATTAATGGCTTTCACTTTTAAAGCTTGCACACGCCGGTAACTTGAGGTATATACATTTAATAATCTAATGGTTTAAATCATAATTTATCGTTTTATCTTTGGTGAGCTTTTAAGAGCTTTATTGTTTGGAAAGTTAGAGTAGCTAACATATGCTTCAGCCGTACCTAGTATCATAATTTCTTTTCATTTACCATTGTATGAAAGGGTGTATTATATGTAGGCAGTAGCTTGTTGTGATTGCACCTTATAAACCTCTTTTTAGGGTTCCGTAGCCGAATGGCAAAAAACGGAACCCTTATAGTTTCGTCAAGTCTGTCTGTCTGTCGGTCTGTCTGTCTGTCTGTCTGTCTGTCTGTCCGTCCGTATGTCACAGCCACTTTATTCTGAAACTATAAGCATCACATAGCTGAAACTTGGTAAGTAGGTGTATTTTGTTCACCGCTTTCCGATTCAGATACAAAAAGTAACAAAAAATAATATTTAAGGGGGGGCTCCCATACATGAAACTAAAACCTAAAATATATTTTTTACTCAAACCTATGCGTGTGGGGTATCTATGGATAGGTCTTTTAAAATCATGTTGAGGTTTCTAAAACCATTTTTTCTAAAAGTGTAAGGTTTGAGATATAGACGCTTCCAAAGTGGTAAAATGGGCGTCCCCCCCCCATCTAACTTTTGAACTAAGAAAGTGAAAATTTTGAAAAAAATATATATTGTAGATCTCAACAAAAACTTGCAACGAAAATTAGTTTGAAAGAGATCGAACCAGTAGTTTTTGAGATATTGCACATTTTTATCACCCGCAAATATAACTTTGTCTTTCATACAAACACTATGAAAAACAAAGTTATTTTTGCTGTCGCAATATATTGTGATGTTTTCGTTAAGTGAAAGTAAGTGGACCCTGAATTAAGTTAAGGGTGGCACGGAACCCTCAGTGCGCGGGTCCGACACGCACTTAACCGGTTTTTTTTCTGAGTCAATTGTCCGATTAACGAATATAGGTATTAAAACACACTTTTACAGAGTGATTTCGCGAACATTTATTTTTATTTAATGCCTGACGTTTCGCATGCTTTACAGGCAGTCTGCCTGTGACCACGGATGCTGTAACGCATTCGAAACGTCAGGCATTAAAAAAAAATGTTCGCGAAATCAATCCGTAAAAGTGTGTTTTAATGAGTACCTAGTATTCCCGTAAACTTCAGTACCGAATATAGGTATTATTTATGATATTTTATGTCGCTTTCATTTCGTTGTTAAGCTTTCAAAATGTCGCCTATGAAATACTGGTAATACCTAATATTTAAACCACCAATTTTATTGCACTAATTTCTACAGCTAATCTCACGAATCATGTTCCGTGCTAATTTATTCACGATTCCATTGCGTTAGGAAGTTAGTTACGATTACGATTCGGTTGTAGTGTCATCGGCATCAATTTATTGGACCGCTCGGTGAAACATTTATGATCGATTGCTCGCGGTTTTCCTCGGGAGAGTGCGTAATTACTTCGAATAAATAATCTATTTGAATATTAATTAACACCCCGGGCTAAGTTGACTTGATGCATAGACAAGAAACAACAGCAAGACCAAACTATACTCACAAAAAATCGCTGTGTAACAGTATCGAAAGATTCATTGATCCCTTTCATGTCTCTATGTTCATATAAAAGAAGTAAAGCGCTAGAAAATTTTGATTTATCTTTGCCACCGAAAACGTTTTTAAATTTAACAAAAGTAGGCATTATTTAAATCACACGTTTAGGACGACCCGGGACCCGGGACATTTATTTTATTTTTATTTTTATTATTACAGGAAAACCAGGGTTTTTAAACAGACAATATGAGATAGTATAGTTAACTCATAAACCTCTTACAGGTCCTCACAAATAGAAATAGTATGAATTAACATAAACAATCGGTCAACAATACTGCCAAGCAACAAAACAACAGAATACAAAAAGAAAAAACAAATTGAAAACTATTCATTATTATTATTCATATTACATCACAGGAATGCCATTCGATGGCATAGGCGGTGAGAGAGTCAACCAGTAGGTTTAAGGACTATTTACCATTTCCTTTGGTATTTTATGATCGACTTAAAAATGAAGCTGTTGAATTGTTAGAACTTATTTATCCTTGTTTTAAATCTGGATTTGCTCTTCTCTTTATGCTGTAATCTAATAGAGCAAAATAGAGTGCGAACGGGTGTGATAAACGACAAATTTAATTATTCGGCCATGCTTTATGACTGGTAGATGTCGCACTATTACGCGCAACAAAATTGTTGTGTACAGCTTTGTAAATAGATAAGAATTACAGTTCCAAGCTTTTGCAAATCAGTTATGAACAGGAAACATTTCTTGGTTTTGCAAAATAAGTTGATTTATATTATTATTATTATCATTTATTGCAAAAAATACACAGTAGATAGATAAATTAACTGTTGTAAATTACTGGGGTAAGTAGCTTTTAGTAAATAATAAGATGAACGGTAAAGAAAAATAGGAAATGGAAATCTTTATAACAAGTAGAAACTCTACAACAAAGCAATGACCTCTAGGTTTCTAAGAATACAACAATAGTACAAAGATATAATTTTACTTACTTCTTTTTATTAAAAACATCCAAGATAAACTACATCTGGTTTGTCTTAACCTTATACAGGCTTACGTATATTAATTATGACTCAATCATATTTAGCATTTTAGATAACTAGTGTCACTGTAAGCATGTTTTTTCTTGACTTGGCATTGTCATTGTTATGGAATAACCTGTAATTGGACACAGTTATTATACTATTATGCCATCATGATTGAGCACTTCTAAAGATTAGTTCGTAGTTTTGCAAATTTATTATACATTACATTAACGTGTTAATTACACCACTTATACGTTTAGAACGAGTAAACCAATTTAAATGACTTACTTTGTTGGGTTAAAGCGCGAAAAGGAATTATCCAGAGAGCAGATACATTTTTGCTCATGCAGATCTGATTTGCTATCGTTCAGTCAGAAGAGCCATCTACAACTAACTAAATAGGTCGTTTTTTTTTGTAAGGTAGGTAAGTATAGCTAGAAATTTGTCAGAAGTAACAATAAACAAGTTTTCCCAGCTTTTCATAATAAACACTAAATTTGATCTCACAATTGTCAGCCACGTTTGTCCTCGACTGTCTTTTCCTAAAGAGGGTGTCGTTCTTGATCCGATGCGCAGGCGCAAGAACTTTGATGAAGCAGTAATCTGCCTTATTGGGCTCATGCGAAACGTTCGCGCTGACGACCTCCCGTGGGCTAGTTTGGTATATCCGCGTATAATTAAAATAAAAAATTGCTTACGGTTAAAAACTTCAGCTCCGTGCACAAGTAACTGCCAATTTAAGTGATATTAAATAACAATAACTATTACGTCATTTAGTTATAAGTTTACACAATGGCCTAATAATATGATAATCTTCATAATTTACAACTGTTGCTTGCCTAGTTCAATTTGAAGAAGGCGTGCTCAGCTTACTATATTTTCTTGACTGGGAGTGTAGAGTTGTTTATGGCTAATAGAGCGGTCGCCGGTGGGGCCATATAATTAATACGTGCCCTATCAAAAAGATGTAATAATTCTATCTTAGATACTTTATAATTACGAAAATACGTAGGTAGATCGCGAGTCAATGACAAATTATAAAACCAGTGCTAAATAACAAGTCTAATTTTGCAATGAGTAAAAGGTAATAGTTTCGCGTTTAGGCACACAAACATTTCGTCCCCATACCCTAACCACTCTTGCTGCACTGAAAGAAAAAAACATTAAAGTTAAAATCCCTGTAATACAGCAATTTTGAAAAATATTTGATCTTTTTGTATCACCAAAGAAATTGTGATTCACAAAGATCAGGTTTATTTTTTGACAATCTTACCGTATAAGTACATTTTTAATAGGCAAGACACGATGCGGACGGAAACAAAATCATAAAATCGTTTTCACACCCAAAATACGACGCCCAATAAAGCTATCAAAGTCGCTAATAAGTTCAATAGTCTCTTCAAATACAAGTCAGTCAATGTCCACTCAAGATGGTTTGCGTCGAGAGCGCAGCACAAACATTTGGTACTTGGCCTTAGAATGGTTTTGTGAGACGTTGAGTGGTTGTTTAACTAGTCCAATCAACGAGGAGATTCGTTGTATGGAGACATCCGAATAATTCTCCCGTCGTTGAAACTTGGCACATAGTGAAAATAAGTAATACAGATTATAGATATACAATAATCCAATGATTTTTTTTACGAGAAGTTAGGTATTTATACCTAAACATGGAAATCGTTTATAACTCTCTGTGAAAAAATTCTCAGTCTGAAATTGTTCGTGTATACGTATGTATGTATAAGTAAGAATAGGTAAGAATAAGAATCCAATATTTTTTCGATTTCCGAGATACTCAAAAAAAATTTTTTGCATTTTGCTCTATAACTTCTACCGAAAAAATTCTCTGCTCATTTTTGTTTTTTAATGTGGTTTTATTTACGTATATAAGTAGCTTTAATAAGTTATCCAAAACATTTTTCGTTACAATACTACAATTCTTATTATTACTTAATTATGGCTCGTGAATAATTGCTCAGGCAATTTAAATGCGTTTCTTAGTTAGGGGTCGCTCTATCGCAGTAGATTTTTCAATAATCCAATTAAAATTCCACTAAATACCAAGTTTTTAAAATATCAATAACGGGAAATAGTGAATATTAGCGCCACTTAGAACCGACCGGGCGCGCGGCAGTGCAGTGGTGCGTGTGCTCATATCTAAAACGTACTGCAGTCAGTCTATCTGTATAAAAAAATGATGCAAGTGTTTGTAGGTAATGGCTGTCACCCGCGATAGCCCAGCAGCTAATTTAGTTGGTCTTGGAACTTGGGCACACGGGTTCTAATCCCAGTGCATCACATCGTATGTTATTTATTTGTATGTATGTTCTTATGAGTTCTTTTTACTTTTTTTTATTGTGATTATTTGCCAGTCGAATTCCGTCCTTATGTGTTAGGACGTAAGGCTTATTTTGGCGGACGACTGACAGTGGAGTCTGGAACGCGGCGTGTGTTTATTGTGATTTCTGATGGGCGAAAGTAGTTCTTATTTTCATAAGCGGAAGGCTTGTAGTCGGCTGTGATGGATGATTGAGTATTCTAGAATGCCGTCTATTGTATTTCGGCGCCCGCGCACTCGATAGCTATCGTATAACTATAGTATACTATTATTAAATTATTGTGACGGTATATAGCGCGCGGTCCTTAAAAGTCATTATGTACAAAGAAAGACATTTCAGTTTTCGTTCATCTCAGTTACCTACTTTACCAATCAGAGGACAACGACTCAACGCAATATAATAATTACGTAAAGAGTTTAACGAGAAATGAAATGAAAAGATGGACCAAGAAATAATTAAACGACTATGGAAAAGCAAAAGGCTTAAGCGACACTTTGACAGATATTGGTCTTAAATGGTCAACACTCGGTAAAAAAATAAGCTACTTATCATGTGTAAGTGACGTCAAACGTCACGTGACATCACACGCACGCGCAGTGTCGGAGTACACTTACGTAAACACACGTAACTTCTTGGAAGGACAACCGATTACAATTCTGTAAAGAGTGTTTTGTGACTGAATGTTATGCCTATACTTGTGTCAAAACAAATTAAATTTTAATGCGGGTAGTTATTTTATAATGGGCCATAATAAAATAACTACCCGCCCATAACGACAACATTAGTTGTATTCAGCAAGATTTTCTGCGTCGTTTGAGCTGGGTTTGGTGTAAATCAAGATTGTTTTAAAATATGTTCATAGAATTTATCGGAGCATATTGAATGAAAGAAAGAAAGAAAGAAAAGTTATTTATTTGGTACACTACAAAAGTACAAAAACAAACAATATAAAAAATTTAACTAAAACATTTATAGGTAGTGAAACCAAATTGGTTTCCACTCAGCTTTATTGCCATGGATAGCCATGACGCTGGTTTTCAGTGGATACCATTGAGGTTTAGATGTCACCACCAAACCATTTAAAATTAAAACAAAGGAAAACTTTTAAAAATCCGAAAATGAAATGCTATGCTTACATACCAGGTATTATTTAATAACAAATCAGTCTTAAAAACAATAGAAACGCGCGTGTGTGTGTGTGTATCTGTGTGTGTGCGTTTGTAAAACGGCTGTTTGATTTTTGACCTTTTGGCTTTCGATTAGAAAAACTCTGAGACGGTGTTTAAAGGAAACTAAAGAATTTGAATTTCTAATCGGTGGTGACAAGTTGTTCCAGCATTTCGTGGCAGCATAACGAAAACTGCCACGAAAAGCAGCCGTTTTGTGTTGTGGGCACATTAATCGGGATGCAATTCTTGTGGTAGTCTAGAAAATTCTAATTTTTCGTAAAGGTAGGCGGGTTTCTTGTTTTTTATGATTCCAAAAAGCAGCGTCGCAAAGTGTAGGGTGTATCTAGCTGACATGTTAAATTATTGCGGTTTAAGAACGGAGTTATATGTGATCGTCGTGGAACAGGGAAGCAATAACGAGCACAAGCAAGAATGAATGAATGACTTTCTTTATATCGGACAATGGCATTCATAATAATAAATAAACAATTAAAATTACAAATAATGAATATCAATTAAAAATTACATTTGATAAAATTAAATTAAAAGCACGATTTTTCTTCTATTAAAATCTAGGTAGAACGTACATTAACGATCTGATTAATGAAAAATATGACTGCCCCATTACCTATAGATTCAATGGAAATCAAAATACTGTTGGTTCCTCCGCCGCAATCTGCATAAGCAAGAAGCCTTTGTACTTTAGGCGTTGCAGGAACAGCATTCTAAGGGCTTTATTGAATGTCACTTTTAGCGCCTTTTGCGTATAGCTGACCCAAAAGGAGCCCGAGTAGAGCAACTGGCAGTGTTTGAGGTTAAGACCTCCGTATGTGTTTTTGACATTTAGAATAGATTTGAAATTCTTTTAGAGAAGAAGAAATGACAGAAAAACATACATAGTCAGATTGATTCCCGATTTCCGATTAGTTATCTGTTTACATTGTTTCTTAATAAGGTGAATATTTAATCAGTACCTACCTATTTTTAATACAAAATTATTTAATCTGCAAGTAAGAACAGGCAGTATGCTTTAAGGAGAGTTAACTTAACTTCATTACTACATCGAGCAAACCTCCGGGCCAGCATATTACTCCGGAATACCAAGGCGTATTTAAAAAAAAATAGAATAAGCGACACTAAAAGTCTACTAATTAATAATAAATATTATTGGTTTTCTAATTTTCTTGTTGTATTTATAATTAAATTTATTTTATATCTGGTTGAAGTGATTAAACTAGACTGGTTGCACCCGCAATCAATTAAAAACGAATAAATCATTGTTTATGTTTGTTTAGTTTACAGTTCTCATATATTATTTACTTTGTTACTTAAACACCTCACAAAATATTGAAGTAAACAAATTAAACGTAACACAATGAACTGATTTTTGCGTTTTTTGTCTATAATCTGGCAAAGGTTGGGTGGGGCATATTTGTTGCACCCACGACAGCAGTTTGAATTGATCTTGGCTATTGAAATTATGTTTTTAAAATCCTTGTTAACTAATAATATATAGAAAACATGTAAAATGTAGTCTGTACTAGATTTATTTCATTAAATAAGTTTTTTAGCTTTGTATGTTTAAAAGAGACAAGTATAGGTTTGAGTTTACTATCTTAAGAGCTACTCAAAAAAGCAAGAAAATGGTGCTAAGGCCTTTTGGCCTGATACCGCGCTAAATGATTTTTTTCTCAATTCCTTACGGGTAACGGGCCGAAACGCCCGTCATAGAATACAAGGTCATTTCATCCCTTCCCGCACTGTTATAGGTAATTGAATTGTTTACTCAATTTTATTATAGCGGGAACGGACGTAAATACGATAATGCATTATTCGAGTGTTTGTTTACGTTTTTACATGGTTTTGTCGAAGTTTGATTGTTTAATATTTCTCGGCCAAGATGTATGATGTAGAAATATGTTAAAAGTGAATGTTCTGATACAGACAAATCAAAGTGGAGAAAGGTGTTTGTGTAAAATATTTTAAAAATCTTTTTTTCGGTGTAGTATGTAAGAACTGCCTCGGTGGCGCAGCAGTAAGAGGGTCGCATTTTTAAGCGACGGCTGCGCCAGAGGTCCCGGGTTCGATTCCCAGGTCGGGCCAAAAATATGTACCTGGGTTTTTCAGTTCAGAAAATCTCAGGGAAGCCCCGAGTTTGAAAGTTGGCGGTGTTTCACCCCCATGCCTCGGAAAGCACGTAAAGCCGTTGGTCCTGCGCCTGATATCTCTCCGGTTGTGTCAGATTTCTGGCCCATCGGGCTATGAGAATAAAAGGAATAGAGAGTGCACCTGTGTTTGCGCACACACTTGTGCACTATAATTTATCCCGCGCAGTCGGTTAGTCGTTGTGACTGGCCACCGTAGTCGAAATCGGCTAGGGGGACTATTATTATTATGTAACAAATTATAATTACTGCGTTGTATGCTTTTATTAAAAAACTTATCTCTTTGTTTTTTAAATAAATTACACTAAAAATATTATTTCGATAACTTATACTTATTTCCCAACACTAAATCTCATTGAAATAAACCAATAATTCGGTGCGGTTTCGGGTTATAAGAAATTATCGCGGGTCTAGTTAACCAGCACCAGCAACCAGTCTAGTTTAATCACTTGAACCAAATATAAAATAAATTTAATTATAAATACAACAAGAAAATTAGAAAACCAATAATATTTATTATTAATTAGTAGACTTTTAGTGTCGCTTATTCTATTTTTTTTAAAATACGCCTTGGTATTCCGGAGTAATATGCTGGCCCGGAGGTTTGCTCGATGTAGTAATGAAGTTAAGTTAACTCTCCTTAAAGCATACTGCCTGTTCTTACTTGCAGATTAAATAATTTTGTATTAAAAATAGGTAGGTACTGATTAAATATTCACTTTATTAAGAAACAATGTAAACAGATAACTAATCGGAAATCGGGAATCAATCTGACTATGTATGTTTTTCTGTCATTTCTTCTTCTCTAAAAGAATTTCAAATCTATTCTAAATGTCAAAAACACATACGGAGGTCTTAACCTCAAACACTGCCAGTTGCTCTACTCGGGCTCCCTTTGGGTCAGCTATACGCAAAAGGCGCTAAAAGTGACATTTAATAAAGCCCTTAGAATGCTGTTTCTGCAACGCCTAAAGTACAAAGGCTTCTTGCTTATGCAGATTGCGGCGGAGGAACCAACAGTATTTTGATTTCCATTGAATCTATAGGTAATGGGGCAGTCATATTTTTCATTAATCAGATCGTTAATGTACGTTCTACCTAGATTTTAATAGAAGAAAAATCGTGCTTTTAATTTAATTTTATCAAATGTAATTTTTCATTGATATTCCTATGAACATATTTTACAACAATCCTGATTTACACCAAACCCAGCACAAACAACGCAGAAAATTTTGCTGATTACAACTCAGTTAAGACCAATATCTGTCATAGTGTCGCTTAAGCCGTTTATTTTTCCATAGTCGTTTACTTATTTCGTGGTCCATCTTTTCATTTCATTTCTCGTTAAACTCTTTACGTAATTATTATATTGCGTTGAGTCGTTGTCCTCTGATTGGTAAAGTAGGTAACTGAGATGAACGAAAACTGAAATGTCTTTCTTTGTACAGAATGACTTTTAAGGACCGCGCGCTAAATACCGTCACAATAATTTAATAATAGTATACTATAGTTATACGATAGCTATGGAGTGCGCGGGCGCCGAAATACAATAGACGGCATTCTAGAATCCTCAATCATCCATCACAGCCGACTACAAGCCTTCCGCTTATAAAAATAAGAACTACTTTCGCCCAACAGAAATCACAATAAACACACGCCGCGTTCCAGACTCCGCTGTCAGTCGTCCGCCAAAATAAGCCTTACGTCCTAACACATAAGGACGGAATTCGACTGGCAAATAATCACAATAAAAAAAAGTAAAAAGAACTCATAAGAACATACATACAAATAAATAACATACGATGTGATGCACTGGGATTAGAACCCGTGTGCCCAAGTTCCAAGACCAACTAAATTAGCTGCTGGGCTATCGCGGGTGACAGCCATTACCTACAAACACTTGCATCATTTTTTTATACAGATAGACTGACTGCAGTACGTTTTAGATATGAGCACACGCACCACTGCACTGCCGCGCGCCCGGTCGGTTCTAAGTGGCGCTAATATTCACTATTTCCCGTTATTGATATTTTAAAAACTTGGTATTTAGTGGAATTTTAATTGGATTATTGAAAAATCTACTGCGATAGAGCGACCCCTAACTAAGAAACGCATTTAATTTGCCTGAGCAATTATTCACGAGCCATAATTAAGTAATAATAAGAATTGTAGTATTGTAACGAAAAATGTTTTGGATAACTTATTAAAGCTACTTATATACGTAAATAAAACAATATTAAAAAACAAAAATGAGCAGAGAATTTTTTCGGTAGAAGTTATAGAGCAAAATGCAAAAAGTTTAATTTTGAGTATCTTGGAAATCGAAAAAATATTGGATTCTTATTCTTACCTATTCTTACTTATACATACATACGTATACACGAACAATTTCAGACTGAGAATTTTTTCACAGAGAGTTATAAACGATTTCCATGTTTAGGTATAAATACCTAACTTCTCGTAAAAAAAATCATTGGATTATTGTATATCTATAATCTGTATTACTT
This sequence comes from Pyrausta aurata, assembly GCA_963584085.1. Classification (NCBI taxonomy): domain Eukaryota; kingdom Metazoa; phylum Arthropoda; class Insecta; order Lepidoptera; family Crambidae; genus Pyrausta; species Pyrausta aurata. The sequence goes on along the minus strand of OY757271.1, from coordinate 114,363 downwards.
ATTTTCTCTATGTGCCAAGTTTCAACGACGGGAGAATTATTCGGGTCACAAAAGCTTCGTTGATTGGACTATTTTAAGGACCGCGCGCTAAATACCGTCACAATAATTTAATAATAGAATACTATAGTTATACGATAGCTATGGAGTGCGCGGGCGCCGAAATACAATAGACGGCATTCTAGAATCCTCAATCATCCATCACAGCCGACTACAAGCCTTCCGCTTATAAAAATAAGAACTACTTTCGCCCAACAGAAATCACAATAAACACACGCCGCGTTCCAGACTCCGCTGTCAGTCGTCCGCCAAAATAAGCCTTACGTCCTAACACATAAGGATGGAATTCGACTGGCAAATAATCACTGCAAAAACACAATATTTTGTTTAAAAAAAGTAAAAAGAACTCATAAGAACATACATACAAATAAATAACATACGATGTGATGCACTGGGATTAGAACCCGTGTGCCCAAGTTCCAAGACCACCTAAGTTAGCTGCTGGGCTATCGCGGGTGACAGCCATTACCTACAAACACTTGCATCATTTTTTTATACAGATAGACTGACTGCAGTACGTTTTAGATATGAGCACACGCACCACTGCACTGCCGCGCGCCCGGTCGGTTCTAAGTGGCGGTAATATTCACTATTTCCCGTTATTGATATTTTAAAAACTTGGTATTTAGTGGAATTTTAATTGGATTATTGAAAAATCTACTCCGATAGAGCGACCCCTAACTAAGAAACGCATTTAATTTGCCTGAGCAATTATTCACGAGCCATAATTAAGTAATAATAAGAATTGTAGTATTGAAACGAAAAATGTTTTGGATAACTTATTAAAGCTACTTATATACGTAAATAAAACCATATTAAAAAACAAAAATGAGCAGAGAATTTTTTCGGTAGAAGTTATAGAGCAAAATGCAAAAAGTTTAATTTTGAGTATCTCGGAAATCGAAAAAATATTGGATTCTTATTCTTACCTATTCTAACATAAACATACATACGTATACACGAACAATTTCAGACTGAGAATTTTTTCACAGAGAGTTCTAAACGACTTCCATGTTTAGGTATAAATACCTAACTTCTCGTAAAAAAAATCATTGGATTATTGTATATCTATAATCTGTATTACTTATTTTCACTATGTGCCAAGTTTCAACGACGGGAGAATTATTCGGGTCACAAAAGCTTCGTTGATTGGACTATAACGGTGATAGAGAAGTGCTGACTCCTGCGCAGTCAAAAATAATGATGGCAGTTTAGTGGTCGACGGAAAAATAAAGCTAAAATGTTCGACTTTTTGTAGGTATTTTGCCTTATAATACGAGTATGTGTACCCCAAACCTTATAATTGCACTTAACTTAATTTTGTTATGGAACTTGGCAAATGCTTTTTGTTATAGCTAGTGTAGAGCTTTGTGCAAGTTTTAGAAGTTATTATAAGCACGACTACGCGACCGTCTGTCTGTTTTTTTTTTTGTATTGGACATTACAACTTTTTCCATCAGTGCTGCTTGAACGCACTACCAAATGCCAAATGGTATTCTTACTATCAAAACACCTATTAAGTTATGGTTTGAATGAAGTCCAAAGATGAAGTGTGAAGTGGCACTCAGCAAAGTTTTAAAGTTCATTCCCACCGAAGTGAATAGACCATTACGCTGAAGTGACCAGTGGTCGATTCGCTCACGCCCACTCCGTACTAACACTTCGATTGAGATGTTGTGCCATTGTACAGCTGTCAGCTGGAAGGTTGGCGGTGGCAGCCGGGCGGAATAATTATCGACTGAGATTTTGCCATCAACTTGCCCGAACTTGATTAGGAATGAGCTGGCGCACAATACCAAGTCATATATTGGTTCTAAAGAAATACTTTGATTGGTAAATTAGAACGTGGTCCTCTATTTTCACTATAATTATTGTAAGAAATATAAAAAAGTAACGGTTAAAATCTTGATTAGTTAGTGTATAAATTTGAAAATATGTAAGCCTCTACTCTGCAATGAAATTTAAGCCCAAGTGGCAGTTTTCCATACGTGATTATTTATTACCAATGATTAATTAATTTTTTTCTGCTATCATGTGTTAAGATTAGTTGATGATCTTCAGTACACGTTGGATGTTCGTAACCTCTGGACTTGAAGTGCCAAAAACAGCGCCTATAGCGTCAATGATAGCACCATATAAAGAAATTAGAATCGGCATTTGGAGTACGCCCCCAGGCATACTAATAGATTCCTATATTGCAATAAACAGTACACCATTTGCGCCGCAGCAGTCGGTGCTACGTGCCCGGCGCTGGTTCACGGGTTAAACCTAATAAATAAATATAAGTTTGCTCACTAATTTCAGCTCAGCCATACGATTCAACTAGCCGACTATAAAACGCTTGTTAATTAATTACTATGATAATGGTGCGGCATAAAACGCAGCGGTGGGAAGCGCGCAACTTATGTACCAGGATTGAACCTTATTCTTGAGTCAAATAAAAAAAAATGTTTATTTAAATCAGTTGTACAGATATGTGTAAAAATAGAACTAAAAATTAATTACAATGTGCATTATCTTTGCCTGAACTAGGTTAAACCTGTATCTCAGGCTAAAAAGAGCTTACGCTATCATTAAAGGCTTATATAACTTAACAGTACATATGTATACGTAATATTTAAAAGTTATAAACATAAAACTATCAACTAGGCATAACATTAATATAATTTTAGTTGCGACAGCGTTATTCGTTAACTAGGGCAAGATCCATTCTAGTGCACTATGTTTGAATAATAAAACATTGCTTAATTTTTTTTGATGATATAAAACTACTGGGTCAATGTTTTATCAAAATGAAAGTTATATGTGCTCCTCTCATAGTTTTTCTAACGGCTGAGGTCATGATTCATCCATATCATGATTTTTTCTCGGATTGAATTACGCCATCTTCTACTGAGTGGACGGTCAGTGTTTGCGCGAATCTTGTCTGTCTACCCTATATATGAAATAATAAACTTCTATAAGTCATTAAATAGATCGCTATACCAGATTAAATAAAACACGAATTAGATTTTCGTCTAAAACAATTTAACTTTCTTCACAATGTCTATCATCTCCCGAATAAGCCCCCTGGTCGCGAAATCACAGCGCCGTTATTCAATTAGCCCCGCATATGCGAGCGCATGCGCCCGCTTTGTGATGCGTTCGCACCGACTGCCAGCGTCTACTCTGCGTGTGCGCACAGGACGGCGCCACACCGACACCGAGCCAGGAGTAGAGATGTGAAGGATTTTGAACAACATTCAAAAACCAATCTGTATACTGGCATAGCATGGCCACTAGGCCATAAAAGTCATAAAAGTCATTTATTTTTGCATATAGACCCACTGGGGGCACTTATACACGTCCTAACATAGACCCTACCACAGCTTCAGGACAATTGTGGGCTAGTGCTGAGAAGAAGCTGCGCATGAAACTCAGTCACTATTGTCAATGCCTCTTTTTAAAAGTTTTACAATGTTTGTGGTGATCATGCAAGTCCATAAATGGCCAAAACACATCTCAATACAACCAACATGCTCTACACATCATACAAAAACTTTAAACTCGAAGAGTTCAAGAAGCCGCTGTATGAAGTCAACGAAGGAAATATATTTTTATCATACTAGACGTCCATCTAGAAATTGAACTTGAAACTTTCTTTTTCAGGGTTAAACTGTCGCAACTAGTCCATACAAACATTTCAGGTGGGTATTTAGGGATCATTGAATCGTGCACATTATCGTATCTCGAGTCTAGCTTGCCATAGTGTAGCGAGGCCCTAAGCGTATAAAAACCACACAAACGAAGCGCGGAATAGATTTGGCTAATGCGCCGGCGCGTCCGCACTAACTGTGTGCGGTTGCCTGATGCCGCGGTCCAATACAAATCGCGCTATAAAAGGTTTCTTTCACATTTTGTATAATAATTAGTAAAAGATGAAATATGAAACCAAAAAACCATTAATAATTAGTAGTAGCTACAGTAGTAGTAGTGGTCAGATCTCTTTGTAATGTTCTTTTGTCAGCAATAACATACTAAATAACTTTTTTTTACTGTACTTTTATGTAACTGTACTTTTGACGACACGTTTGATACAGTGGTTAACTACTTACCCAACGGTCACAGGTTCGAATCCCGCAAGGGGCAAATCTCTGTTAATTGAGCTCAAACACTGGTTCCTAAGTCATGGATGTTATATGTATTTCAGTATTTTGGGAGACGCTCCCGTCATAATCGTTTTCTGGTACTTCGTAACACAAGGTAGAAAATACCTTTACTTCGAAACCAGAAAATCATTGTGCATTGTGTGGCGCATATTTATTTATAAAGTAGGTAATTTCATGATTTGATAATTTTTAAAATAATTTGTCAACTAACTAAACTAAAAGTACCCAACTATCAGTACTGAAGTAGTATTTTTGTTTTTAAGGTCTGACTAAGTTCCTACGATTCATTTCGACATTATGACTTTAGATGTGCATGCTTCGGCGCAAAAAGTACATTTTATAAAGAGCAGTTGCGTTATCGTTCGGAAACAAAAAATTGATTGCTTTACGGCAGCTCGCTAAGTGATATTTCAATTTTATGCCGGGATTGTTGAGGAAAATACTTTATCAAATACTGATGAAAGATTAAATAACTCACAATTACGAGAAATAGGAGTAGAACGTATCGAATTTGTAGCGCTCTATTAAAAACTTCTTGCACAGAAGTACGGTAAACATTCAAATCATTCGTTCCTAATATATGCATTAATAATAGATTGCGTTTTTTCCCATTACAGTCCCAGTTCATTTTTTCCATGAACATTATAAAGTCCGCTTAATGTTTATTGTATGAATGAACTCCACCTATTCCAAATCTTTAGGTATCCAAATATACGATGAATTTGTAAATGAATTATCACTACGCATGATTTTAAAGAACTATTTATTGCAAGTCGATAATTACTGATTTAATTTATTAGTACTAGGAGCATGTTCAAGCAGCATTCTTCACTAGTTACTTCTAGATGATAAATAATGTAAAATCAATTAAATAAAAACTAGTTCACCACAGCATCCAGCATACGGGCTCAGCAATAAGTCAGGCATCTAGGAAATATTTGCGTCGCTTCCTTATTCGTATGTATATTGCAAAAATATGCGTTCGTTAGTCGCGTCGGCAAATCGCGTATTAGTTGTTTATCATTTTCATGAAATTTGAATACAATGTTGATTGGTATGTATAAATAATTCATGGTGTTTCAGCGCAGGTGCCGCGATACCGCGATAGTGCGGTGCGCGCCGGGAATCGAACCCGAGATGTTTTATTAATATATTAATCGGTTATTTGTTCGTAATGTCATGTAAAGACTAACAGAGTGCAGGGATTTACGAGGTTCTTGCGCTGTAAGTGATTTCTTTTTTTGCTTTTTCATTTTCAATTATAGTAACAATGGACAATATAAGTACTAGTTTTTTAAAACCGATTGTAGGTAATACATAAATAGTACCCTCTCTTGTTGTTTCGGACAAAGCATTTAAAATATTTTCTACTTAATTTACAGAAGTAAATATGTGTTTTATTGTTAGGTTACTATCTGTGGTAATAATTGAATAACTTACCTACTTGGGACACATGTATTCGCAAAAAGTTTGCCAAAAAAATATAAACTAATCTGTTTTAAGTAGGTACTTACTTACAGTAGTCTTTTGAATGTAGTTTCATACAGTGTAGATCTTGCTATTATTTTGCCATTCCTTTAAAACTAAAAGCACTTTAGTTTTATACACACTAAGCGGAGCCCCGAGTACATTATCCTGCGCAGTCCGCATAATGTGTGATGCGCGCGCGCGATACAGTTCGTATGTAAAGCGCGCATAATGAACGACCCCCGACCCGCGTTCGCGCCGCTATACGAGCCGAGAGGTGCTGGCAAATTCACTTCTAAGTGGTCATTCGCAAGTTTGTTTGGTTGAATAACGAATAAAGTCAGAGGAAAGTTTCAACATTAAAAGGTGTTTCAGGGTTCCTTCTAACTAAATGGTCTTTAAATGTCTTCAAAGCCTGTCTGTTTTAAACCTCTTTGTATTTAAACACACAATGAACAGTCACAATGAAAATATTAAATTCAATCAAAGGCTTTTTTAACTGTGAAAAAATATTATCTTGCAAGTTTCTCATGTCTTATTTGGCACTAGCATTTGCCCGCGACTTCGCCCGCGTGGAATAGTGACTCGTTTCTCCCGTTTTTTACACATTTACCACTATATCTTTGCTCCTATTGGTTGTAGCATGATGTTATATAGCCTATAGCCTTCCTCGATAACTGGACTATCCAACACAAAAAGAATTATTCAATTCGAACCAGTAGTTTAGGAGATTAGCGCGTTCAAACAAACAAACAAACAAACAAACAAACTCTTCAGCTTTATAATATTAAGTATAGATAAGTACCTTTTTTAAGAAAATCTAAACACTATAGTACTTTACGTTGCGTTGGTTGTTATTCATTTTCTCGATAATTTTCCAGTAGTTTCAGATGGTTATTTCTTAAAAATGACAAATAAATAAATTAACTTTTAGTGCCTTTTAAAGTATATCTAAATTATTACGAGTACAGACGCTATTTACAGTAATAACTAATGACAAGCCTGCTTTCCCGCAAAGTACTATTCTTATTCCAAACTCATTACCGAGACCATAATTAGTATCTAAAGTTGGCATTGCATAATTACGTCTTATTTATTATTATTAGGGATACTAATATTGTATACTGTGTTTAAACAACTATGTGTATGGGATGGTTTCATCATGGTCAAGAATTTCGTTTAAGTAGGTATACCTACACTTATTCAGAAAACCCAAACACACGAACAAAAGACAAATTAAAGTTTAAACTTAACTTATTTATTTACGTACACAAGCAGTAGAATGCTTGTAAGAAATACTTCTCAGCAAGACTAAGTTAAGGTATTTTTATTTAATTCTTCAGTAAATACTGATTCTGACGAGCAATATACCTAAGTACTTACACTTAAGATGTCCTGAAGCCTAAACAAATAGCATCCTTGGCGGTGTTTCCCATAGCATTGACTTTCTAATGCGCTACAGAGCTGCGGCAGCGATGGTGGCGATACGTGCGAAATAAAATAAATCCCCGAGCCGATACAGGGGACATTAGATAAATCCGCGGCAGCTGACGGCGAATCGCGTCTTGGCACATTTGTGTTAACAAAGTGGTTATCTTTTAACAAGCTGACTTTATGAAGGAACTGGGATTAAAATGAGCTGAAATTGCATCTTTGGTATCATCTATTATAGTATTTCAAACAATAATTTTAATAGAAGCGATGATCAGTCATAAATGAACTTATTTATTTGATTACTTACGTCTGCAGATTCATTATGGTCGGTAATATTTTTATAGAAGTCGTTTCTTTGGTTGTAAGTACTTAGTGATGAAATCTATGAAAACGACCCAGGTGTAGGTTAAATGCACAGGAATGCGTTTATTTATTTATCTGTAAATTTGAATAAATAAAATATATTTTTTTATTAATTATTACCTAGCAGCAATATTCTGTTTATAAAATATGTAATGGTGGACCATACTTTTTGCGCATCGACACGACATAGCCGAGTATCGAACCCGCTTGACGTGAGCAGGAAGCTGCAAATAAGCCTGTCTCCGTCGGTTTTTGCCTCCGCGACCGGCAGATGCGTGTGTGTCGCCAACTGCACTGATTTATATTGCAAACTGGAAAACGGTCGCGATTTTGTAAACGATGTTTTACTTCGTGTTAGATTATTATTTACTTCGGAGGACACTCAGATTAACGCAATTGTAGCTCAGTTATTAAAACAAACTGTTAAAACGGTATAGTAAAGCGGTTAACAAGGTAATAGTTTCAGAATAAAGTGTCTGTGTCTGACTTATGGACGAACAGACAGGCGGATAGAGAGACTGATGAAACTATACGTGTTCCGTCTTTTGCCATTCGGCTATGGAACCCAAAAAATGTTTTAGTTCCCATTAAACTTTTCGCACGTAATTCCTTAGCTCTCCCGTGAAATCTGAATTTCATATTTTATTTTCGCCTCTACCCATAATTTTCTTACTCCAATAGACACATGTCTAGGCCAGTATAGTTATGTATTTACAAGCATACCCTGTCCGTATATCATGCACATAATTAGCGGGGCAGTTGCGGCTGATTACCGGGCGCGTAATAACACATGCGCACACGCATTCCAGACGCAACGCTTTTTGCACAGTACCTACCAGTACGTGGCGCGTGGGAAATCAACGGATCTATGCAAGTGGGTCTGTAGGAGGAAAAATGAGTGCAGGAAGATGATATTCTCCCATCCATTTTGGTAATGGTGGCCCATATCTACGGAGATCGACAAAGAGCGCAGGACATGTCGCAGAGTAAAGAATATGCACTACACTATCTCTCTCCTGATTCAATTTTTCGCCTTAAATGGAGTCCTTTTTTTAAAGAGTCAAGAGTTTATTTATGACTTTTAGTGCTAAGATTTAATTGATCATGAGTAAATCAACCTCATTTTCAACACATTACAGTATTGTACAGTAACAAAGAATCATCACCAACTTCCACTACCATACCACTATTAGCCTCCTTAGCTCAGAGAAAAGTTACAATAATAACAAATAATGAGAGCAAGTCCCACTAACATCTATGTACGGTCGGCATGCACGTCAAAGCATGCAGCTTCATTTTCTTTGAAACAGAAACGTAATATCCCAATTAGCTTCATTGTTTCTCTATTAACAGCGTAAGTACTCATATTATAATCTTTACTTGTATTTCTTACCCGTACAATACTACTCAAACGTAGAGTAAGCCACAATAGTCTCAGATTTATCCAATTCTTTCTTCGTAAACGTCATAATCCACTCTTATTAATTTTGACATGCATGAAGGATCGCTGTCACTTGTCATCGTGACAGTGTCAGTGCGGGGGCGCACGCGGCTTTGTCAGTGCTCAATGGGGATAGACTGAGATGCCGTAAGAGGCATGTTAAGCCTTAGTGCTCTTTGCATCTTTGTTTATCTGATAAAGTAAGCTCTCTTCTAGTTCATGTTAATTCTTCAAAAAGAATCACTGCTTTTTGTTGAATCTCAAGGATAAAAGACAGATTGGAAACTTTTAATAAATAATGAGTGTGATTCTAAATGTTGAAGAAAAATTATGAGAAAGACTCACTTTTATAGCTTTAATCTAAATACTTACTTAGCGATTATAATGTAAAGATAGTCTTTTGTTCATGTTCAGAGCATATCGCCGCGGGTTCCACTATTAAGCGAAAGTTAAGAGCAAGCTTATAAATTAATCTTGTACTCGCATGTCGGAGTAATGGCAGCGATAATTGCTGCGATCGCGTTCAGCACGCACGCGCAGGCGCCGCTGGCTGCAACAACAGCGCTGGCAACACTGACCACTGGCATTATCGTGTCATACAGTACAGTATCATCTGGGCTGATATGACACGAGCGTATTTCCATCTGTGCATGAGGCATTTGTTCATCCATAAACTTTAAATAAATAATTAAATAAATATAAATATGCGCCAGACAACACACCAATTGTCTGGTTTTGTGGTAAGGAATTTTCTTCCTTGTGTTACGAAGTACCAGACAATGATTATGACGGGGGCGTCTCCCATAAATACTTAAATACATATAATATTTATGACTGAGGTACAAATGTTCATCACACAAACATTTGCCCCTTGCGAGATTCGAACCCGCGACGGCCGGCGTAATAGTCAAAAGCGCTAACCAATACACCAAACGCTTCGTTAAATAGTAACTGGTACAACAGTAGCTGGGTATAATGTTTTCATAAAAGTGTACCTATCGCGTCTCGACTATTTTGAAACGCTCGGAATGATCTGTAAGCTTAATATTGGTAATATTGTTTTAGTTTGGACCCGAAAACTAAATTTTGTTCAAAATGATTAGTGAACTTAGCCTTTCTTTCTATAATTTCTATTTGTCCAAAACTTATTATAAATGGTCGCGGCTTCCCGCGCTGTCGTAGATGAGAGCGTGTAAACACATGACGTATCAATCAGCTGATCGGACGCGCGTTATGATTTGATTAATGGACGCGGGCTGCGCAGGCGCATGAGCCGGCCACAGATTGGAAAGAAGAAGAACACCAATGCATGCATTAAGATTTACATCTTCAACCACGTTTCATGGCCAACGTCCAACCCCAGTGCAGGTTTTTTATGACTTAATAACTTCATTTCTACATCTTTCTATTCATCATTGTATCTCCTCTTCTTCATCATTTTAATATTCTAACCGTAGGTACTTATTTTGCATACCTTTACTGATAAATATAGGTTTTTAAGCATATGCATAATTTATTTTGACGGTGTGTTACACATGCTTAATGACGCAGTGCAAGGCGCTATGCCAAGAACATGGTATTGGCAGGCGAGGAAATGAAAATGTAAGAAATATTTTCAGTTAAAGAGTAGAAATCATCAAAACGCGCCTTCGCATAACACTGCTATTCTCCACTCTACGCCCGCTCCGCTCTGCCGCGATATAACAAATCGTGTTCACTGATTAATTCGAATGGCACTCAGTGCGCGCACGGCGCTTCATTAATTCCCGCATTGAATGGGGGTTACATTTAATTAACCCCTCGCATTGTCTGTCCTGCGGTTTACTTTTCGTGTTATTAATGTTTCGCGTCAATTATTCATCGGCCGTAGTTTTCCGCATGATTACCTGACTGCTGATGCGACGCGAGCAGACAAAACGCTTCGTAATCACATGCTTTATCCGCCATGATAGCCACGTTTATTAATTGTTTTGTTCAGAAAGTTTTTATTGCACGTTAAACTAACGGACAGGGGTAGAATAGTTATGTTTGATGGGATATTTTCCCAAGCGTTTTATCTTGAGTTCTCGATGAAAATGTCATTAACTTTCTGAAAAGACCAATCTTCAGGTTTTATGTCTTTACGTAGAACTCTTCAGCAAATAAGTATCTTCTCGATGAACAAATCTCCGATTATGTCAAAAACATTAGAAAATTTACAGTCAGGTACGTCTTGAAATCTATTCAACTTAGAAATTTCGCAGTATTCAAAATATTTTTACCGTTATTCAAAATAAATTTACGCTATGCACAAATCGTGGAGAAACTCGATCGGTTATGAAAGTTGCCATCCGTAATTGGCATATTTACTGACAAATGCCCACTTGCCTAATCCTAGAGCCCACTAAACGTTAGTTTTGACAGCTCGGGATGTATTTACGACTGGTTAACATTGGATTTCGCTGCGCACTAGTATAGCAATACCTGCATTTGCTCCATTTTAAATGTTATGAAATAGAGAGATACCTAGTTCTCATGTATTCAAGCTAGTTAATTGATTAAGTTTCAGTGATTTGAGAGTTACGTTATATCGGGTTGTTTGTTTTTCTTAGCGACATGACATCTTAGGTAATACGGAGTTGGTTTTGCAAATAAATATAAATAAATATGCGCCAGACAACACACCAATTGTCTGGTTTTGTAGTAAGGAAATTCTTCCTTGTGTAACGAAGTACCAGACCACGATTATGACGGGGGCGTCTCCCATAAATACTTAAATACATATAACATCGATGACTTAGGTACAAATGTTCATGCTCATCACACAAACATTTGCCCCATGCGGGATTCGAACCCGCGATGGCCGGCGTAATAGTCAGGAGCGCTAACCAATACACCAAACGCGTCGTCATATAAGTGAATGCATGACCTAAAGGTATGACCGGGAGAGAATGTGTTTAACATTAAGTCCACCTTTTGTACACTTTTATTCGTGCAATAAAGTTTTTAAATAAATAAATATATAATGTTTTTGCTAATTCGACACAACCGGGCAAGGTTTAAGTTACTCGATATTAAAAAACTTGTTTACATTAATAATATTAGTGACACTGTAAATGGCCAACCCAAAGAAATAATTCTCCACGCGTGTTCCAATTCACGCAATCGTTCGTGGTATATCACGTTCGAATCGAACGTAACAGTATAAGTGGTAATCCGATACTAATATTACTGATCGCATGAAACAATTAGTGACTGACGCGTCACGTCGCGTCACTTATTGTCACGACCAGCTGTGACTCGGTACGAACGCACTTCCACAACACTATTGTTCACATAATGTTAAATGTGATTTATAAACATTTTAAGAACTCAAACACTTTGCAGTAACTGACTTTGTACTAGGCTTCAGATGAGTAAGTTATTGTGATAAGGCGTCTTTTTGTACCAATTAAAGTGCAAGATCAGTTCAATAAAAGCTAACTAGCTAGCAACTGGCAACTCTAGATACCATTAGCTATAGCTATTGTCCAAAAAAAATAAGTAGTATCTATGTTGAGGCTTCTCAGATTTGACTCTTCACATTCATCATGTTCGATGAGGATTTATTCCCAATATTTATTTTCCCTTGGCTGTTGTTTCGCAGCATTTGTCTGCGCCGGCGTTCGCTGTTCCACACCATTAGTATATCGCGCTTCTCATCTCCAGGGCTGACAGCAGACACACTAGAATACAACTTTATGGGACGGTTGAAACAATAATTGAAACAGATTTATGTTGCGATCAATTGAAAACAAAAGCGGTTTCAAAATAAGCAGAAGGACGTGTTGTGTCTGATTTTCAATTTGAAAGACCTGTCTGTGTATTAGTTATAACTGTTGTACCCGAGCAGTTGAGTCACAAATCTGATGGTGATTACCCGCTGGATATTTAAAATGTATGTAGTATTAGAATAAGACTTTCTATCTTCTCTCCTGTCACGTCGAACTACCATGTCACTGAGCAACGAAGAAAATGAAACAGTTTTTGGCTTAAATGTGCTCACACTAGAGTTTTATATTTTGCGGATGGATGGTTAATCTTGGTAGAGATAGGATAAATTCGCCTGTTTGAACAGTATTATGTGAATCAATATAGAAACATTTGTTCCAAATTCAGCCCAGCAGCCCTGTTTATCGATGTTGAGCGGCGTGTTGAGCCGATGTTCCGCTATCGACGGGAGCACGATCTGATACGGTGACGGATGGTCTGCCCGCGCCCTGTAGGTCGGAGGGCACTGAGATTCTTTCACTCTTATACGTTACGATTCTACCCGAATAAGGTACTTGCAATAGGAATGAGGATTTGAAGAATAATTTTGCTAGAGGCACTTATTACAACACTGTGTCGTATAGACAAATACTTAGCTTGACTATTGAGCTGTGCGTATTGATTCCTAAATCAAATTTTCATGTTAAACATTAAATAATTTAAAACCATGATAACGAAAATAAATAAGCTTTTTGTGAAATAAACTGTCGACATGAACCTAAATAGAAAAGACAAAGCAAAATGTATATGGAGAAACTATTGTATACATTTGCGAAGCATGACTGTAGTCTTTTACATCACCGGTCAATCGGGACCAACATACCAAACACAATGTCTTACTGTTCTTTTTCTACAAACGTTGGCCAATCGCACAAACATTTTCCGTTCGGCTAATTAAGTCCAAATCGAGATGTTTATCTTAAAAGGCTTCGCGTCGGCCGCATTGTTCGCCCAAACATTTTGACGTCTGCGGCTATCGCGAGAGCCATCGGGAGTTTTACAGCGGACGATTACTCATTGTGTAATAGTACGAGCCGACTAGTAACTCCGAGCCGTGCGGTATGCGATCTTGCGGCGGAGTTGGGAAATAGGGGGATTTTGTGCTGCGAAGTAGAATTATATCGATGCAATGGAAATTACGAACATACTGACCACCACTACGGTTAAATTTATTTTGTCAATGTAGAGTAACTCTTGGTTCGAAACAAATTATCCGTAAACAATTTATCTAACGCCAACAATACGCAAAAATCTACAAGTCTCTTTACAACGAAACGAAGTAATCCGGGACTGCTATTAGTATTACAACTACTTGTTGAAGTAGCACCATGGCGTAAATTTTTCGTAGTAATTACACTTACACTAATAATAGTATTGGCAAATATTAACCTTATCTTTTTAGGCACTTAAGCACATAGGTAAGTATGTACATTTTATAAAAATAAACACACTGCAAGTGAAAGATTTATAGCTGCGCGAGCGGCGAGTGTATCGTAGACGCAATTATAATTAAATATTTATAACACAAAAGTGCTCCAGATAACCTGACAATTAAATAGTGTTTAGTAGCGTGGGTATGCGCAGCCAAAACTTAATGGTTGGTGTAAGTCAAAGACTTCCACGATCTCTCGTGGCAGGATTTCTATTGAGATTTTCTTGATATATTGAAAACTTTGGGAGCTTTGCCCAAATGTAGTTAGAAGTATTTTTTCAAATAATTGAAGGTGACCTCAGAATCAATATTGACTTCGTAAAAAACGATTCCTCTGTAAAGCTTTTGAATCCACAAATTAATATTAGAAGCACCTCTTATCTGTCATATCATTATTACATTTAAAAGTTGTAGTGGTTATTTGAAAAAATCCCTATTTAAAATACTGTAACGACAAGTAATAACAGTTATTTCGCATTTTTTCTCTCTTAAGAAATAGTTCTCATTTATTCACCTTTAACTTGCGCGTGCGCCTCTAAAGTTTATAGCCGTAGTGTCGTAACAGAACCAATTATACGAATTAAACGTCGCACTTTCTCCCTCTAATAACAACTGGTCCGATCCTCATTGGCTATAACCACAGCCACATACCGATGTTTTTTTAAATTGTTATTTCTGTTATGACAAACATTTGGCATAGTGATTGATTGGTTGGCTTGCGGTTGTATTACGAAGTTGCTGCTTGTTGCATGGCTTTTAATAGTAAATGTGGTACTTACTATTTAGTCTATTTTACTTCAAAAACGTGCTTCAAAAGCGGTTGCTTTTAATATTATCTCAATATATTAAGCATCAGAAGTTCTCTTTTTAAAATTGTATACATACACTTGAATCGTTTTTAATACCTACCTACTCAGCATTTCGGTTGATTATCAAACAGTCCGCAACTGTAGCAGCAGAACGCGACATACTTAATTGTGATATCTGTAAATATGATTTAACTAAATACTGTTTGTCATTAGGTCATTTGTAAGTTAATCTTGCTTTTGCTGGATACTACTTTATCGTTATGAGAAATCAAAATGCTTATTACATTGGCCAATTATCTTCAATAATCTAAGCCCTTACCACAATATCGAGCCATTTTGACAACTTCATTCCTTACTTTTATGTGGTGTCTCAACCTAAAATAACTTACAGTTTATTGATATTACTCAGGATTTAGAACGCTATAACTGTAAGCTTGGTACATAATTCTGGCTACAGGTTCATTTGGAAAGATAATTTCTCGTGCATTCCTAAAAATACATAAATTCAAAAACCCCAGGACCAAATGAAATATTCTGATATAACTCAGAGCGTGCTGCGAAACGAACAAAGAGGGACATTATAATTATTCACGGAAATTCAGGCATTTTCTATTGGAAAATAAACAGTCGTAAAGCGGTCGGCTAAGTTACTGCTTATTTAAAGAGAGCCGGGCAAGCAGTGTACAGTGCAACAGTAGGATTACTGAAACCCGACTTAAGGTGTTCATACCTGCAAATGCCATGCATGATCAAGAATGTAATGTTTTTTTGTTGGGTAATACCATTATCAGATTGACATAAGGTATGAATTCAGTTCTATCTATCTCACTACACCACATAGGCCGAGATGGATTTTCAATACAATACAATATTTCAGCCCGTGAGCTGAGATGAGTCTCTTTAATTCGTCATTATAAGACGTACGAGTACTGTAATCGAACGTTGCTGAGCAAGTGAAGCGGAAAATACTTTCTGATTGTGTATGCTAGAGATTTTTATATGTATTGTGTTTGTATTATCTTTAAAGCGTGATATGTTTTACTGTGTGCATTTCTTTTTCACAAAAGTATGTGGCAATGCTGTGTTTTCCTACTTCATGGCGGGTCTAAGCGCTAGTTATCGTAACCGTTAGTTTAATTGCGCTCGGTTTAGTGACCGCGGGTCGTGACAATTAGGCTGCCTGGACACGGCTCCGACTTCTACTTGCCTTCTAGCACAAATACTACAGACAGGTACACCACACCATAGCACAAATTAACCACATATTTTGTACCAAAGTAAAATGCATCTTAGCTGCATAAAAACCAAATAAACACAGTATGGTTTTTCGGTCGATTGTTCTTTTCTCGATAAACTTATTTTAACTTAATTATCTTATCAGATCGCCTTATTTTGCATATGAGAGACAAATGGTCACCTAAAATAACCATTACTAATAATACCTCTCTTGCGACGATGATAAGTGCAAACAATAAAACCCGCAATTTTTATATGGAGATGGCTTTTTTCGCTGGTCTAGTTTAAGAAGCAACTAACGCCATGTTAGGAAAATATCAGTAAGTACTTACTAAGCAAAATGTCTGCGATTTAAATCGATTTTAACAAAATGGCAAGATTCAACATAGGGCTTACTGAAATTGAGTTCCATACACTTTAGCATACGCAACGTTCTTTGTGTACAACGAAATAATAGAGAATCACACCATTTCTATTGTTCGGTGTACTTTTACAAGATAGCCAAGTCTAAAAGAAGGGTTATTGGTACTTTTTCTAAGCAGAAATACAAGCGTATTTGACAAAAAATCGCAATCGCATCGTGTCAGAGTTCGGGCGCGCTCTGCCATTAGCGGTTTAACTCGGTCGCCCTCGGGACCGTTCGGCTCGCGTGTAATTGGCGGACGCGACAAGCGACTCGTTAGCGCGACACGAACGACGCGGACCCGTGTCGCCGTGCTAATGGCTCCACACTGCACGATCCACATGCTAAGTGTCTTAGATAGAAAAACGAAACACATTTGTGGTTCAATTTAAAAATAAATGCTTATTTAAAACACATACGATAAACTATCAAAAGCTAACCAAAAAAAAACTAACACCACGGCCACCACTGGCTTGATAAATCGATGTTAATGCTATGATTGCTCTAAATCGATTCTGTTGGACGAACAACAATTCTTGACCATTTGTTTGTCAAAAAAGTACGAGCAACCGTTGTTTAAAGACCCTGTGTAGACACTTTTACAATTATTTCCATGGTCGTAACACATAAGTACTCCTTTATTTATTGCAATCAGGCAGACGCATCATAATAAACCGCCCATCATTTCACTTCTACTACTATTTCAAACGCCTAGTTTCAAAAAGTGCTAGCGTGTCGAAAATTAAACAAATGACTGTCCGTGGAGGTCTCAACACGGTGATTAATACTAAAATATTAAGTGAGAGCGATTCGTGACGGTTACCACAAAATATTCATGTTTCTCAAAGATGGTTCAACTGTCTAATGGAGCTCGGAGAATTGTGCCAACTTGTGTATTCGACTTGATGGACCGTGGAAAATTGCGGCGTAAATGTACAGTTTTTTTCATTTCTCCTCTTAATTACTTTTAGTCTTTGATTTTTATTAAACTTTTAATGGCTCAATCAGAACGTAACTACTTATTTTGATAAAGTAGTTTGCAAAATAAATAAATTGAGAATTTAATACATTAGCAGAAATATGTCATGACTAGAAAACGCCATATATTAAGGTTTATACAATGCGTTTATTGACTACTCAAAAGATTTTTGTTATTATTTATTAACTATGACACAGAATAATCACACACGTGACGTTCCAAGTAATTATTTTCATCTCTTCACAATTTCGTAACCAATACAAACACGAAACAGTCGAATCCAAACATAATAAAGAAATCATCACATAGAATGGCCACTTACGCGAATCGTCATCGATGCTTGTATTATAAGTACTGTCCACAGCGCATAAAATACACTAAAAAGAGCAATATGTTGTCTTCTTATTTTCATCTCTACGTTAGCTACAATAGAGCTGAATTCTAAGTGGGTAAAATATTGATACTTTGTACAAGCTGATGTGCTTTTTTGTGTACTTTGAACAGTAAAAATAAACCTGTCACGAGTCGAGTCGAGGCGGCGAGTGGGCGTGTCATTGTGACAGTGACAAAACGGTGACAATAGACCACCCAACAGAGAAAACAGGTTATAGAAAAATAGTAGAAAAGGTGTGAAAATGACTTTTTATTTGGTTGAAAGAAGATTCCGTAGAAACACACAAAATATAAATTAAAATAAAATTAGTTCTCATTCACATGGATTTCATGCTAGAGGTCTGAGACTATAAGTACAAAGACTAAAGAGAGTAAAGAATGCCATTTTGAAATACATTTTATATTAAAAGATATCCTTTCTTTCAATTTATTTTTCAATTACAAACTAAAAGGATACTTAGAATAATTCACACGAATAATAGGAGTCTTCAAATTGGCTATAACGTAAGTGAAAGGTTAAGACCATTTAGACATAAAGATAATATTTTACTGCGAGGATAAATCTGATGCCTTCTCTCAACCCATTACGCCTGTCTATCTATTTAATTAAAATAACTGTAAACCTAACTTATAGACTGCAATTAAACACATTGTCTTTCTAAGTAGTAATACCACAATGCGATTATATTAAGCAGTAGGTATTAGGGCTCCGTAGTTTTAGACTAGTACCATTACTTGGCATAGGAAGGTTCAAATATGAGATAAACTTTTTCGAAGCAAGAACACTAGGAAAGGACTATAAAGATTTATCTTTTAAATTTGCTTGAAAGGGAACTATTTACTTCTTACCCATTATTCTGTCAGAATCATTTTGAAAACACTGTTTATAATTGTATTATACTAAGATATCCAAGAAACATTGACCGTAAGTAATAATAATTAAGAATGAATGGTCAATCGCGAATATTAAATATAATATCATGATTTATCGTTTGCCCATCTTGTGGTTTGGTAGTAACTGCTTCTGAACATGAATTTTGAAGCAGTGTCTCACATACTGATTACTGACTTATTGTTATTACTTTGGGTAAATTATACAACCTTAAAGGTGAAAAAAAATATCGTCAAGATGGAAATTGATTTCTATACAATAAGTTATATCATGTATATATGTTATGTTATGTTATATATGTTATCATCTTTTGCGTACACAATAAGTTATCTATAATATTAATATTATAAAGCTGAAGAGTTTGTTTGTTTGTTTGTTTGTTTGTTTGTTTGTTTGAACGCGCTAATCTCCGAAACTACTGGTTCGATTTGAATAATTTTTTGTTAGATAGTCCAGTTATCGAGGAAGGCTATAGGCTATATAACATCACGCTACGACCAATAGGAGTAAAGATATGGTGGGAAATGTGTGAAAAACGGGAGAAAAAAGTCACTATTCCACGCGGACGAAGTCAAGGGAAAAAGCTAGTTTTAAAAGATAACTCTATGCAGTCCCTTCCTAGTATTCTTTCATTCGAAAAAGTTACTCCCATATTTATTTGGAATTCTGTTCACAATTAGGTTACTGTTACCATTTAACACTTAGCTCCTTATTTAATCATCTTTATTATTGTTTAGGCGCTTCTGTTTTAGACTTGTCAGTGCCATCGGACAAATACTCCATTTGCCTTATACCTACACTCCAACAATAATACTATACTTTGCTTTGCTACTCCTTATTCTTTCATTGTGTCAGGAAAGCAACAAAGAATGTGGTAATATTCAATGGCCAGTTACGGTAACGATGTTTGTTGTAGACATAAAGACGAACCTGCTCAGTCTGTAGACTTAGCAATAACAAGTGAGCAAAAATTGTTCTCAGTATAAATAAATTATCATTTTTTTAAATATTCATTTTAAAAAGACGGTCTGTTCGCTTACACACACAGAAACTTAAAAAAATGCATCTATTGTTACTTGAAATCACCTCGATACATCGTTGATCTGTAAGAGCGATAGGTCTAACCAAGAATATTGCATTATCTTAACAAATATGAATATGTTAAGTTACTGAATTACCTGATGGCACTGTTTGTACTTTTTGGGTTACTTAGTATCTATCGAATCCAATTGTATGCAACCTGTTTCACTGGCCAGGCCACCTTTGCATCACATTCGTTTTATTTTATTTTGGGGACGTGACGACGTATTCTTTTAAATGACTTAATCATTAGTATTTAGCTCTAGAGCTACTATGTGAAATTAAACCTGGCTTCACCAACGCTTTGTTGGCATTTTACTTACCCCACTAAACAATTTAGAAAATATTGGGTATTATATTATGATACATAGGCTTTGTTCGTGACTTTCTGAATGTTGGTCTGCTATCTAAGCCTTATATCAAGCTTGAATACCGTGCGATATTGTAATTTTGCGATAAGAGTAAAAATGAATGAATTAGTGTCTAGCAAGAAAATGAGACGTAAATTAGGTTACTAGACTAAATTGTTAGCTCGAAACTAGAATTGTTCCCGTGTCCTATTGTCTTAGGTCGTTCCAATTAAGTAGCGTAATTGCGCCATATCGCGATCGGAACAAATTGAGCAGGCGATCGATGCGATCGCACAATGGCGACCGGCAACCAATCGCGGCTGCGCACGCGTCACCGCGCACAATGCTGAAACTTGATGCGCATTCGATCCGGCTCGAAGGACCAACGGCGAAGGATTTGGAAGTCATATTGGATTTTGGATGACATAAAAACGATTTTAGCTGTGTCTCTTGAAACAATATTTACAAATATTTATTTGATTTCTCTAACAGTTCTCTAAAGCTTCTAAAATGCTAGCCTGAAGCCCAGTTGATCCCCGTCTTTGTAATTTTTGAGAGCATTTCCATTCTTAAAACAAGATATCTTCATTAGTCTTTTCACTATTTTCTTATACATTTTTCTGTAAAGTTATTCCGGATAAGTCCGCGCAATAGTATTAGTGGCCATTTTTGCAAACTATAGAAGCTGTATGTGGTGTTAGAGCAAAAACTTTGCTGCCACAAAATGACAAGTTATTTCGGAATTAATATTTTGACTGCAATAATTAACCGTGACGCTTACGAGTGACCAATCAAGCAGCACTGCTCACGCACCGCTTCAAACAATGCCGAAACGCGATGCCGCCCGCCATCTTGCCGCATTTGATCCGGCGCAAAGGACCAACGGCGGCCAATAATTAGTGCGCCATTGTAGATTTTCAATACGCATGCTGTTGTGATTCGCTCAAATATTGAAATTCACCATTGTTTGGAACGCCCACAAAAAAAAAGTTTTATTGCATTTCCTACATTTCATTTTCAGGGCGGTGCAGTGCAGTCAGTTGGTGGTTTCCATTATTTTGAACAACTACCTAATAAAACCTGGAAATAGTGTAAGCAGGTTTAATTTTTTTTTGCCTAGAATCGCATCGATCAACGCAGTTTCATCTGCGTAATATACTTAGAAAGCAAATTATTTGATGTGGTTACGTAAATTGATGTTCGGTTCACGATATTACCTTAAAGGCTTGTAAAATAGCCCTCTTTACTCACACAGGTGGTTTTATATTTTGTTCATTGCATTTTATTATTATTTTCAAGAGTCGCACTATATCTCTTCGAGATGTCATCTCATACAAATTACGGTCTTGGTAAAATTTTTATCATAGTGAATTACATATTAAATTGAACCATCGTGTATTAATTAAAATTGTGAAACTTTCATCAACTCAGCGGCAATTCGCTTTTTCTTTCTTTGACAATCCATCATTAATAACTTCTGTCAATCCACATTTAATTTGTCTTGTAGTTGTATCAACTTCGGTGGTCCACCTATCTCCGTATCTGAGCATTAGAGAAAAAGTTCACGAGTGTTTTGCGCTTGCGCAGCAATCCTTCTTATTTAATTTGAATCCACTTAATTTAGATACAAATTGTCTTGAACCAATAGAAAGGACAAAAATTTATTGAAATTCATCAAGACGGAACTATAATTATTTTGTATCTTTTAAAAGCTTTTTAAATATTAATTACCGATTGCTAGGTAGGTATTTCCTAGCCCATTTTAGACTATAGAAGCTAATTACCTAGCACCAAAGCTCGCAATAAATCCTCACCTAACGATGTTCTATATCTGTAGGATAGTGTTCTATCTGAACAATGGTCGGCTACTGCGCGCGCGCCGAATCAATGGGCAATTATCTCGGACCATTAGTAAGGAAGGGGGGAGGGCAGGCCACCGGGGACGCGATAACCCGGGACAACATAATCGTGTGTATCGGCTATCGACTGCCTTTGGAGAGTTACAACAATGCGGCAAAGAACATCGATACTCGTACTTAATCTATATCTACTCACACAATGGAAAGTTAGGGATGTCACTAATAAAGTTGTTCTTAATTGAAAAATGCTTTTAGCGGTTGTGAATTATTTTTTATTAAATATTTTTAGTCACAAAATATTTAATGCGTCAAGAAGCGTTACGTTACGCTAAGTCGCGGTTTATGTTTAGTAAAACAGGCTTTTGAGCAATATAAACTAATATGGGAAGATTTTTATAGGAGAGCAAACGAAATCACTGGACCAACCAGAGTCCACCTTGTGTTAAACAATGATTATATTAACGATGCTGCCTAAGCTCTAGACATCATTGGCCAACCTAGAACACAATATTTTTCACCTTGTCAACACGTTCGCTCAGCGTCCAGCTCCATCTGTCAGCGGTCACTCCTCGCGATAGCATCACTGAGATCGGATCTCGGGTGGAAGTGGAGCATAATACCTCATTTGTCGCGTTGGTATCGCCGATCGACGTGTCACGGTCTTGATCGCTCTCCATCACTATTCCGTCGGGTAACCAGGGCTTGGGGTGTCATGAGGAAAGATATAAATTGTTTGCTATTATTGTCATATTAAATAAAACTTCTTTACAGGCGTTTGAAGTAACCGATTTCACTGTCCAAGGAATTATAGCGAAGCAGCATCATTAAGCTTCTTCTTTTTACTCCTATCATGTAAATAAAAATAAAAAAACTATTTATTTCTTAAAATCTTTAACAAATATGATGCCGGGGCTTCCCATAAAGTTATCTAAGTGATACTTGTGTAGAGATAGTCTCGCTCTTCCTTATCATTATCAATAAAGATATTAAACACTGTATTATGTTAATAAACTAGGTGTAAAAGTAAAAACAATAACTTTATGTCTGTACAGGTTGCACTGGATTTAAAACTGTCATGTAATCACATTGATTGTTTGACTTTGATTCTTATAGTGTAAATCCCCCTTTCTAGGTTCTTCAGTCTTTAAGTGTTGTATGTGGTGAATGTGTAAATAAAGAAATAATAAATAAATACATGTGTACATCTTATTTTATCATTTCCGTAACTTACTTTTGATGAATGAGTATTGAAGTTATGTATCCATGATTCTAACTGAAAATTGGAGCCACTAGCTCTAAAGTTCAATTTGTCGGTGCGTTGATGCGATATTTCAATTTAATTATCGACACGGACGTGATCCACGCTCTACACGCCGGCCGTAGTTAACGACAACATTACATTGCCCACCTTCGGAGAGGTCACTGATTGTATTTTATACATTTTAAATGAAATCTTTCTCGTTCAATCCTCTCATAAGGGTGATCTTTACGCCCACAAACACTGACACAGATGTATTTACTTTCTTTGATAAATAATATGACGATTGAGATATCTATTCACAAGATTACAGTAATCAGCAAGCTATTATGGAGATTAGGCTTAGAGAAAGTAAATAACCAAGAAATAGTGGAGATATTTGGATAAAAACCTGTGGTGGCTGTGACGTAACCTATTTAGAAAATATGTCTGCATCATTTCCTTTGTAAGAACTTTCGTCTCGAACTTTTAAATGTCTTAACTTCGTGAAGAAACAAGTGACACACTAACACATTTGTTTAAAAGCACTTGACTCCTAATACCCGTACAGGTCGAAGAAATAATTTAAAATAATACGAAAGTAATTTTCTTGTAACGTTCTCTTTTGTTAACTTGTTGACCATTGTGCTTGCGCTCTCATTTCATTTGATATTTTAAATAATAACCAATTGTATTCGCACCCTATTTGATTTTGCATAGCCCCTGTCCTAGTTTTTTTTTTGGTTAATGACAGAGATAAACGATGATATTGTACATTGTAATTAAAAATAGTGATGTGAATGATATAAAATATCGGTATCTTACCTTCTCACCTACGTAATTGCATCTTTATAGTACATTATTTCCCTATCAAGATTTAGGCAGTGAACTTGCAAATAAAAAAAAAACAACAACAGAAATCATTTTCAATTATTGCTTTAAAAATATACATATCTTACAAAATTTACACTTTCTCCTACTACCACAAGTGCCAAAAAATAAGCAACTGTTCTGCGTGGACAACCAAATTATACATTGAAATTCTACAATAATATTTCACCAAGCAATATGAGTAATTAGTTTTTGCAATAACAGTCATAAGTTACATCACATCACTAATTAAAAGCTCTGAGATAATAGCGTCAATGAGCGCGTCCCCTTGTACTGCCAGCTGCGCCCGCGCAATGACGTCACACGCGCTTTGACAATTAGTACAAAGATGAGGGCGGGTCTGTGGTTCAGTTTGCGGTTACTACATTTAAACCCTTTTTTAAAAACAGTGTACAAACATACTTGTGAAATAAGAAACACACTATTTGAAAAAGGTCCTGCTCAGCCACTCTGAAAAATAATGTTAACTCGGTTAAATGCATAACCTTGTAGAAGGTATCAAAGAAGTGAAAACAACTTTTCTTCTAATTTTTCAGTAAATAGTTTTTTTATTACCGACTTCAAAAAAAAGGAAGACAAATACTTACTTCGACCGACCGACCAATACGACCTGTAAGTTTGTGATATTGTTGGAATTAGATAATATTTGATTTTTTTAAGTGTTTGGAGTAAAGTTTTCGTACAGCACAATAGTTTACGCACATCATACACTGTTTATTATCTTGTCTTGTCTTGTCCAAATGTTTATTATCTCCTGAACAGAACACAAATGTATTATTTTTAAGCTTTTTCGTCAGTTTTCTTCTTCTTGCAAACAAAACAATACGAGTGAAGTCAAATAAGCTTAAAATGCTTAAACACCTCTGTAATCATTTCAATAATTAAATTGGTTACCTCATCAAGCTGATGTCCAGGATCAATTCACAAAACTTTGGCCAGTGTTTTTGAGCGCGTTATAATTGAACCCTGGACCTGCCGCTACCTGTTTGTCATCGCTTAATGTTTCATTCTGATGAATTTATTTTGTTGTATGATGTTTTGTAAGAATAACTTAATTATAGGTGTAGAAAATTTGCAGTAATTCTTGTATTTTTGATATTTTTCTAGTTCCATCAAATAAATCATTAGCTTTTTTTAAAATGCATTTCGAGAGTATAACACAACACACTAACTCAATTGAGTTGCTTTACACCAACATTTGCTTATCAAATCGCATTAATTTAACAAACACCGAAAAAAAATTTGCGATCTATTTTAAAAGATTACAATTTATTAGGGGGTACAACAATAGGTGATTTGTTTATCAACCCCTCGGCGCATCGCACTGACCGCTGGACAATGGGTTCGATTCCCGCCCCTGACCGACACGTGGTTTGATGAGGGTTGAGTTACAAATTACATGTGTAACACAAATTAGTGTCACATCAATAACATACCGCCATGGACACTGAGATGATCTCTTTAATTTTTGTAAAAAAAAAACTGACGACCTGATGTAGTACTTCTTTTTTGTATTTTTTTGAGTATTGTGGAGATGTGAATATAACAAAGTTATATTTTTTGAATCACTCGCGATAATATGGCGTAAGAATGCCTTCTTTTATTAATGTTCGATTTTCGAATAAAAATTATTAAAATGACGCGAGGGATTAAAAAACAAAGCCCCAGCACCCGTTGCATGGGTTGGCTTGTCGCGTCGCGCGCGACGCGGTATAGATAGATATAGGTATATAAACGATCGCAAGATGTCGATATAACTGACGCTATGCTAACTTTCCTAAACTGTCAAACTTGTATAAAAAACGGCAGCCATAATGCAGCCATTACGCACTAGAGACAAATTGTCTACGACCTCGCGTTATAGATATATTAAAAGACTGTACCATGCACGTGGAGATAAATTATCTAGGTAGACGCGGTAAAACGCGCGACAAACGGGTTTATCGATGTGCCATGCAACGGGTGCAGGTCAGATAGAGCCTTATTTCATGAAGGTATTTTCATGAAATGCATTTCATGACACCCATCCAGTTAATCCATTTTAAAGGTATTTCGATATAAAGTTTCAGCATCTCACTTCTAATAAAATATTATACGACGGCAATTTAAATTCTTGATTGAAACAATGAAAAAGGCCGCTATGTGCATGGAAGCTTAGACGCTCATTCCATTAATTAGATTGGAAAGGCTCGATAAACGGTACACGTTTAATATTTCCGAAATCCTGCGTCTAATCGAAGCTGTCAATTAAGCGTTTTGAGTGTGCCCGCGCACCCATCGATCAGTAGTGAGGGGCATCTGTAATATCGACATGCTTATGACAATTTATCTATTCTCGTTTGATAAATCTCACTACTCAATAAACTCTCTGCCTTCGCTAGCGGTTAACTTGTACATAAGACAAGACTTGTACATAGACATTTAGTTCGCTAATTGTTGAACATAAATAAATTTCAATTATACCTATTCCAGTTGTACGAATTAGGTGAAATTCAGGAGATGTCTCGCATTTTGAATTTAATTGCTAATAGAAATTAGTTGATCTAGAAGTTATTATGTAACCTTTGTGCTCTAAGTATTTTTCCCCTGGTCTGGTAAAAGCTTAGTTTGTTAGGTACCTTTACTATGTAAGTATCTTCATTTGGCACAAAATTATGTTTTCTGATAATTGTATAGTCTATAGATGCAAATATTCAAAATTTTCGTGTCAGGCTATCCTAGCGACCCCGCATTATGACATTTGAAAGAACGCGTAAATTATCGATAGATGCTTTGACATCACTACCCTGGCCATCGATCAGACGATGCTCATTAGAGATACGCAGCGATCACGCGATACCCGAACAGGACTTTCGAATTTGTTGGCTGACAATCCAAGATATTAATACCAAGATAGCTTACGCGGTGCGCGCAGGGCGGGACTCAGATACAACTCTAATTAACGGATGAGGTATCTTGTCATACTGTCTTAAGTTTAACTCTTTTAGAAACAGATATGTAAAGCTAAATATAAATGTTTCGAAAAAGAAACAGTAGGGCCCCTAGACGATGTTTAAAACGACAACGAAGTTCGACTTCGTTGTTTGGGAGTGATACAAGCCGCTAAGCAACGGAGTTAATTGTAATTTTTTATTGCCTGAAAAAAAAACAGGTTTTCATCTTACGGAAATTCTGATGAGGCCGAACTTCTTATTCGTTTCGTAAAGAAACGATGTTATTTTATAATTTTATTTTGTTGTTTTATAGTGCTTTGTCACTAACAAACTTAATATTATAAATTGCACTTGTAAAAAGTAACTGTCAGACACGGAATCGAATCCTGTGCCTTATGTGCTTTCTTTATCGCGTAGGATACGTTTTAGGCGTATAGGCATGCGACCGAATAGCGTAAGAAACAGGGTTCAATTCCTTGTCTAACACAGTTGCCTTTTACAAGCGTGCAATTTATAATAATTATAACGATGTTACTTTGTTTTACGGCCCATGAGCTTGTCCTCCCCTGATCCCTGAGCAAGTTTTTTTTATGGTAGTAAAGTTAATTATCTGCAAGTAAGAAGAACATCTATGTTATTTTACATTTTATTGAGACTATCAACAAACGCTTATGCTCAGAAAATGTTTGTTTTGAGGTTCTCACGATGGTTCTCAAAGCGTGCATGGACCGAATAGGCTACTAATTAACGGGGGGGGGGGACGCCCATTTTACCACTTTGGAAGCGTCCATCTCTCAAACGTTAGACTTTTAGAAAAAATGGTTTTAGAAACCTCAATGTCATTTTGAAAGAACTATCCATAAACACCCCACATGTATAGGTTTGAGTAAAAAAATTTTTTTGGTTTTAGTTTCATGTATGGGAGCCCCCCCTTTAACATCATTTTTTTTAATTTTTTGTACCTGAATCGGAAAGCGGTAAACAGGATACACCTAAACTTCACACTTTAACGGGATTTTATGCAACTTTCACTTGTTTAAAAGGTAAATATGATGTTTACCTTCCCGACGTTTCGACCCGGTTACACGAGTCATGGTCTCGGGGTGACTGTTGAAGCTCACACACCTACACACCAACATACAGTATACAGTATACAGTAGGATACACCTACTTACCAAGTTTCAGCGGTGTGATTCTAATAGTTTCAGAATAAAGTGGCTGTGACATACGGACGGACAGACAGACAGACTTGACGAAACTATAAGGGTTCCGTTTTTGCCATTTGGCTACGGAACCCTAAAAAGGTGCAATATTACATAACCGTAGACCTATCTCTCAAATTCGTTAGTCTGAGGTTAATATGATTTTTTAAGAAAGGTTGTAACGTTGTAGATTTTGTTATTTATGTTCGCGTTAAACTGAACGTCAAATGGCTCAATAGACTCTGTCCATGGCCGTGAAACTTTGCAAAGATAAGACAGAGGTTGACAGATGACGTTTGTTTGACGTTGACAAGGAAGTGTCAATTTTGAAGTTTGGACACTGTTGGTTGGCTGTCGGAGGCAGACGTGCCGAAAAATGTAATTTTTACAAATTTAGAATTTACAATGTAAGGATTTCATGAATAGGGTGATGAAATATCTACCCTCAGTCAGAGAAAAAAAATGAGGTTAATTAGACTTTCTTTTTATTCTACATTATCGCTTTTAATGTGTGCCTGTGAAGAGTGCAGCCACAGTTGGTGGAGAATTTTGTAACCACAGGTAAATATTTGTCATAGAAAAGGCATTTTTTAAGTTTTGTTCTTCAGGTTGTGCGTTGAACTAACATTTTGTAAATTCTTTACAGTGACCTTAACTTACCTTTTGGAACTTTTGGAGCATTTCGGAACCTTTCGGGACCTTGAATTACTGGATCCTACTATGATTTTGCTTTAGATTTATGTTGACCTTGCTTTGGACTTGCTCGGCCATACTTTTGTTGGAAATTTTAAAGTTTGAAGTTCCCTTGCCGGATTGTTTTGCTTCATGTCTCCTGGTTTTGGAGGATGGACCGGTATTGGTGAAGATTTTTTTTAATTGGATTATTTTTTGGTTTGATGCAACAACTACAATAAACACAGCGACCAATTTAAACAAGGAGGTTAGTGTATTTGTATTTCTTTTGTCTTGTAATGACATGGTGGGATAATTTAGGAATTTATTTGAGGAAAAATATAGGAACTTGGTTGATATTGATAATTAAAGAAATAAATTGAGAAATTAAATTATTACCATTTGGTTAATTAAGATGTTATAAATTGGTGGTTTATTTTTAATTTTATTAGAATCTGTTGAGTTAAAACTGTATTAGAATAAATACTGGTAACAAAAATAGAACCTGACCTAATCTCTACTGATTCTGAGCTATTAAGTTTGTTTTCGTTTGTGAAGGTGTTAAAAGGTAATTGTGTATATTTAAAGCAGAAATAAATAAACTTTTGTTACCAAATGCTATACCCGGATTTTCTTTATCTTGTATGAATGCTTTGTACCTTTTGAACACCCTTTGTCCAGCACTAGCCGGGAGTGGTTGTGACAAGGTAACTTCTTCATTAGTACCTTTACTCTTTTTCCGTGCCCTATTTCATTTGGGGTTGGCCTTCTGAATATTACGTTTGCGCCATTCGGCTCTGTCACTTACACCATCGGGGATTAATTTAGCTTGAGTTTCAAGGTTTCTCCACCAAGTAGCCTTTGGGCTTTCTTCATTGAATACAAAGATATTTACTAAATAAGCAAAAATATCATCAACCATCAAGAGGCCAGGTACAGATTTATATTAACGTTTATACAGAGTTATGTGGCTTTCATTTCAATTATTGGCTCTATCATAAAATTGCTCTAAGAATATACTCACCGATTACGCGCTGCATGATCAAAGCTTATGATTTCGCCACTTTTTTCGGTAATCGCCCTCTAAGGCGATAATTCGCAGGCGCGTGATTGATCGCCGCCGAATCGCCGGCAATTTGGCTGCGTTTGCGCAACGTAATCGCTGCGATACAGAAAGTTTGTCTCATGCCCGGGTAATTGCACGGCTGTCATACACGTCGGTGATTTGCGTCTCGGCTTTT
This sequence comes from Pyrausta aurata, assembly GCA_963584085.1. Lineage (NCBI taxonomy): Eukaryota > Metazoa > Arthropoda > Insecta > Lepidoptera > Crambidae > Pyrausta > Pyrausta aurata. The sequence continues at coordinate 84,055 of OY757271.1, read as the reverse complement.
ATTTATTTGTAACATGATTATGATCAACTGCTTTTCTAATAATATAGTGCACTCACCTACTTTTAAAATCAAGAGTTCAAATTATTACATGTTTGTGTCCAATACAATACTATCCACTAATACTCCAGTAAAATTAAACATAGGGTTTACGTCTAAACCAGTAGTTCTGATTTTAGTAGGTAAGAAATAACACAAGTTTATGATCTCGAGATCCGACTGACCAAAAAAATAAAAGAATTGATGTGTTTACAGATTTTAAAGAGATCGCTTAAAGCGATAAGACCGTCTAAATTGTACATTTCCTTTGTAAATTTGTAATTCACTTATCTTGTGTGCAATAAAGAGTTATCCATCTATCTATCTATCCTCAAACCATTTTGAAGGTAGATTAAATTTGCTTCAACATGAGACTAAAATCGTAACTGCTGACCCAACAGTTTCCGAGGCCTAACCTTGTCAAACTTTGATTGTTTTTTTTTGTTCAAACTTGAATGTAAGTGTTCTTCATGAGAATAAAGTTATTCTAAACCAAAATTTCATCTCTTTTTTTGAACTAACTGCGCGGACGAAATCCTGGGGCACAACTGGTCACTAATAAACGGCGTCTTAAGTATTGATTCTAACTGAGCCGGTTTTTTGAATTAGAATAACGGTTAGCCTGTACCCATTCAGACAAAACGCGGGCAGTTAGTTCCAGTCAGAAATAAGACGTTACCTATTTTCTTAACTGAAATTCAATTATTTATTAAACGTAACAAATGCTTAATACAGAGTTGCACGTGTAAAGAAATTTAAAAAAAAAATGTTTTTTGCTCGCGCAGTTATGAAAAGTACAGTATTCGCTCCTGGAATAAAAGTGTCTTCGGCTTGGGCGAGCTTGAATCCTTCGCTTACACTCAGGATATTCTATTCTATTACTCCCGCGTTAAATAATCTACTATTATTCCTTTTTTGGTCTAATATGCCATGTAAGAAAACCAACACCTTTGTGGTAAGTAAGTTAAATAGCCACAGTAACATAGATTGCATAGTGGTCAATCATAAGATTTCAAAACATGTCTACATCGTTCAATTATTTAATGATTATCACAGTGATAAAAAAACTTTGTTCTCCTCAGCTAATGCTCTACCTATATAGTGTAGATTTGTGGTCTCACTTCGAGTCCTTCGAGAAAGCCGCAGATACCGACGCGGGCGCACGGGGGCAATCATGCAATTATATCATTCTCTGTGGAGAAATCAAGAGCATTCGCAAACATATTTATGGAAGAGGTTTTTTGCTGGATCGACCGATTCGTTCCATTCTTAAGTACTGATTTTACTATAAAGCGTAGATTTAGAAAAAGGTGCAATTTAACTACCTGTTTTCTGGTTTGAAATTATTTTCTCACTTCCTTCTTCGCGGTTCAATCTAGATTATGTAACATATATTTTACACTCTGTTGAATGAGGAATACAAACTGTATTTGTGGAATGTCTAATTGAACTTAGATTTACGCGAACCTACTATAAATTTTTGTTAATAGCTATAGAACTGAACCGCTATTTTTACATGTTTTCATAGATGTTCAACATCATGTATCAATTTATGAGCATTGCTTTATAAGTCGTACTTAATGATTTTCTTAATATCCAAAGTTGCCATTGCCGTCCGCGGCAGTGGCGGTCGTGCTCCAAACATTAACTTAATTAAGCTAATGAATTAGAGCGTTCGATAGCGATGTGTATCGTGATTTGTGCACGTCGGGCGCGCGGAGCGGACGAATCAATTGTACGCCAATTCTATTAATATCTGTCTAGGCAGGGCTGGGGGAATATAGGTTGACTTGGTGGTCAATTTACGATAGCTTGTCTGAACTGTTTTTAAGAATCCAATCATATAGTTCAGGTAAACTCTAATTTAAATCTGAACTTCAATTTATCTTAACTTTGACTTTTTCGTGAAAATTTATATCCAAAACAAAGCGATAAATTACTCGTACTGTTTTCAAAAGGGTCGAGAGGTAATTGACAAATTCCAATTGAAAAGTAAAATACAAAAATTTTAAAGATCTTGTGTCTTTAAACTTCACTCGTCATCCCTAGTCCCCTGATGCACAGGCGCCGCTACATCGCTCATTTGTCTATTTCACTTACAGCCCTCCACAAATCATCTATACCTTATCATCAAAGGCATAAGAAAACAGTAATGTAGATCTTTGTGTCGACTGTACAGGTTCGAACAACAGTTTATCATGAAGGAACATTGTAAGGCGCGACAGAACATTGTTATAGTAAAATGGACAGTCCGTGTTGCCTAATGGTTTAAGAGCTCTATAACAATATTGGACATTTTGTTGTAAGGTTGCTATTAGAAGAAATTAACTCCTAGTGAATTTTAGAGTAATTCCGGTGACTTCATACTTCCTTTGAGCCTCTTTATTTGCCATATGTATAGGCGTTACAATTTGGTATCTTTACGACACAATTAACGTTGTCATCGTTTTTAGAAAAGACGTTTTCCCGGCATCTGTTTTTATAAAAAAATAGGTACTACTTAATATTTTCATGTTAATCAAATGCATAACGAATGATTTATTTGCTGATGAAAAATGTAAAACGAAACATTTCTTATTTTAATTGATGCAGCTTAATACTGTATATTAAAAACTTACTTACTTGTAGAGATGAGTGCGTAGGCTACTTAATTTACCTGATCGTCCCATATTATCGAATTGCTTGTAGTTGTCTATTTCTACAAATCCAAGTGTTCACGTAATACGCCTATCCCCATAAAGAATATGTACGCATTTTTGTATTTAAAGATGATTGGTAAAACTTTCTACTAATGTTAACCATTTTAATACTCGTATCATAGTCGTGCCAGAATCCCGAGATGCGCTGGACTTGTTTCCAGCTATTCAGTGCTGCGCATTACTCGCAGTCGTTTTTATTGCGCTACACCGGCGCGGGCGCACGGATTTCTTGTCATTCGGTTTACGAGCATGCGAGTCAAACCTGGGCTAAATAAGGGGTAGCACACATTTTAGAAAAGTATAAAATAATATGTGATGTTTAGTTGGTTAGGTAAATAGTAAATGCAATTGCCTGGCCTCCCCGTGAATGTTGGTGGGAAAATTGAGCCGGAGGAAACTGTAAATTTGTCATAAGATATCATTAAATCACCCTCGGGACCCTTCCAGTCTATGCTAGATACTGAGACTATCATGGAAAGGAAATACTGTAAATTTCTGTAAAAGACATTGTTTTGACTATTAAATCTATGTCTAGAGAGAAATTTTCCAGATACGTTGGACTCAATATAGAACACCTGAAGTACGCGGGTATCACGCCCCTATCTGCCTAGAGTTTTGTCTTTGTTGTTCAATTTTTGTTTGAATCATAGTCACTTACCGAATGGGAGTTTGAATTTCGCACAAGGGTAAAAATTTTGTGTGATGAGTACGAGCTTTTGCATCCAAAGTACCATTAACAGTTAACTAAAATACTATCTTTTCTTTCCATTTCTAGCAGTAGAATTGAATATTAACTTCAACTTAAACCGTCGTAAACCGAAGTGCACCGCGACGTGAGCTGACTCTAACGAGGGTGCCTCTGGCTTTTAATTGTTATCGTCAGACATTTGCATTTTTACTGCCCTGCAGTGTCCACCGTGGCCAGGGAATGGATGTGACCGATGAGAGACAACGTCAGGACATCTAGCCTTGAACAGGATAGACTTTGTAGTAAGCTTTAACAACGCAGCTCCAAGGAGCAGTCAAATCTAATTATTCTTTCTAGCGGTTGAAAAGCGATTGATGATGAGTCAATATTCTAGAAGTTTTATTTTTAGGTGCTTTTAGGAAAATGAAGTTGTTATGTTTGTTTATAAAAATCGACAACCTAAAAGTATTTCATAAAATACATCGCTATAATTTTAGTGCAGGTAATAAATAACAAATTGTACTTCATAACGATAGCACAAATTACATTATGTTTCAACGAACAAACTTCTACTAAGCTAAAATTAATTGCTGGTGAAAATTAATTTCCGCATCAAATATGTTTTAGTACAAACCAGGAACGTACCGTATGGAATAGTGGTAATAAATGGTCTCCGCAACCGAGGTTGAGCAGGTCACCCTAATCAACTTGAGGATATGTTAGGGTTAATTGAATGTATGATCATAAACACAGCCAATACGCAGGCTTAAAGATTAATCAGGTTTATTATGAGTAATAAAGATAATGTTTGGAACTTTCAGCATCCTTTGTTCTGTTCTATGAAAACTTTATTGCTAACTAACTTGCTTTGTGTAGATTGAGTATAATGGATAATACTCGATGTAAGTCATAATTGAATTGTACCTTTACGACTTTACCTATTTATTAAGAATTACGGGAAAGCATATGAAATCTAAGCTTATTTCTAAAGGCATCAATATTTTCGAAATGTCGAATTCTAAAAATCAATCTAGTTGCTCCTTACAAATTTCCGATATTTCTGACCAACTATCCACACACAGCTATAACCATGGGCGTCATGAGTCATGATCTCATGCTCCTAACCAAACCGGAGCCATTGTGGCAACACAGCGCTGTGTTACCATTGCCCAACTCACGAATCTCCTATTGTCAGACGTACACTGATCGCGAGATAAAAATCCTTATTCCCATTTGAGCTCCCATTAATCTCCGGTAGACGGTAGAAAGCTGCGCAGGAGTCAGTGCGCAGTGGAAGCGGACGCAATAGGCTTGATCTGTAATATTTGGTCTTTTTTGTGCTCAGCTTACAAAAACGAAGTACGTAACATTAGAAAAAAATAAGAAAAAAACACTTGCCTTTTAAAATTGTTTTCACATAAAGAGTACCTAAGCAAGGTAAAAGGTGATTGTTACACCAAGATGTGAGATGTAAAATATATTATGCTACCGTTTAATTAATCATATTTTTTATTTAATGTATCGCGAATCGCGAGCAATGAAACAATACTGCTCCTATCCACATTACGTCGTGGGCGAGTCGTGACGTCGATGCGCGCGCGCAAAGGTCGCGATCGATATACTGTAGATACGATTGCCGATTTATTGCATGATTCCGCCCGCTTTAATTACGAGTGCTTACCACTGTGCACTCAGTTCTTTGAAAAACTTTGATTTGATACACTTCCATGGGATCTACTAAAAAACTCTCTACTAATAAATCTATTGTGTCCCTGTCCACTGTAACGGGGATTTTCTTTTCAGTTCTGTAATGTAAGAATGGTTATTTTTACTACCTACTTAAATATGTATATTATATTTGTAACGTAAATAGCCCAACACTCACTGCTCAAACAGGACTCTACAAATGACGAATCAAGGAAACAGTAGAAGTATACAGATTTTTTAGCATAAAGTATACTTCACTTGTTTCTCTCCCAGAACTTTCATCGTTTTACCTTTTCGCACTCCTAGAGCCCACAATGAACGACAACGCGTGTGTTTATAGGTAAACATTATCGCTTCAGCCGGGATTATAATAATATTTAATTACGAGATTTTGCGATAGCTCGCGATACCGATTTATAGCGGCCTCTCGCCTTTACTACTGATAAAGGTCAGGCCCTGCCTGATGGTTAGGTTTAGAAACACACGTAGAAGGTTCGGAATATAAGCTATTAAGATATGCCTAGCTTAACATAAGGGTGTCACGAAAAGAAAGTAGGAGGTTAATTATGTACAAATAAAGACAAAACTAAATCTGACATCAATTTCTAATAAGCACATCCATAATACAATGCATTAAAGTAAGAAGACATATTCTGACCACTGACAGATACGATTGTAATTTACGACAGGCTTTTGCCCAGCCTTGGAACAGTTACGGCATCCAAAGCATACACATTTAAAGAAAGCATTTTTCTCGTGTTAAGTATGTAAAAGATTACTATCTCATTACAAAGTTTATTTATTCATAGTGTTATTAAACATTGATCACTGGTTACTAACTCGCGTAGATCGCTTTACCGACGATTTATCAAAATAATTAAAGTATAAGCGTCGGAAATGTGCTCGTAAACGCGACGGTAGCTATTTGGAAGATCATGAGTGGAATGAGAAAGTTCAGGCAACAGTATATCACAAAATACATAGAATAGTTTTAGTCTTGTGTGAAAAATAGGGGAAAACCACAATAGGCAGTGTACTTTGACATAACGAAACGAAGTTCACAACTTTGTATAATTTGTAAAATAAAATAAAAATAAAAATAAATATTGTGTCGCCAATAGCATATACTTAGTTAAAAATACCAGATGTAGCAATTTGTACCAATAAACTTTATTTATTATTATTATTTTAAAAGCTTAATTCACTTAGTAATTTTTCAAAATCTGTATGGTAAGCTTTTTATAAAGGGTTTCTTCAAAAAAACCCTTAGCTCTTGGCATATTAATGTGAACCTATATTATATTTTTTAATCAACAATGCGAAGTATAGGTTCATCAGCATTATTTTTTAACCTGTTAATTGTACAATTCCCTGAAAAGTATACTTTACATATTTTTTCTGTGGGCGTAAAGGCGGCACGCGTGACCGCGACGATATGGTTGCGTGCGCGCATTCACAGGAGAAACATGTACAAATGTGTTGACGCGGAGACACTCGCGGTGACAAAGTGGACAAATAAGTCACAACTCAATTAACACATAATTTTTCTTAGGGCTGATACAACTCGCTCTTTTTGCTTTACAAACACAATTCAAATGAACACAGTTAAAGTTTAAAGTAAAAATTTGAATGAAAACCGTGAAAATCGTCGGTGCGCGCGCAAGAGGCTGGCACAATAATAGTACTTCAGTGGTGCTCATACAGCAGTCCTATTGTTTCAGCCCTTTTTATGCGTTGGATATTGTTGCAGACATAAGGCTATAACCAAATTAAAATATTTTAGCTAAGTTATACTTACTTATCATCATCATCAGCCTACATTAGTCCACTGCTGGACATAGGCCTCCCCCAATGAGCGCCATAGCTTTAAACTTACTTATAGTTACAATAAATCAACATCACGTATAGAGTTTGTCCTAATATCTGAACATGTTATTATTCTCTATAAGACATGCATGGGTGTTAGAAATTTTTACTTCGGTGTAACCGCGTCCTATTATGCATGTATTAAACAGCCCGAGTATTTATCGATAACAACGATTTATTGTAAAGCATGCGCGCGCGCACCCTTACTGCCTCGTGCGTAGTGACAACCAAAATCTACCAGCACCTTTAAACGAAGAAATAAAGTTTGAAATTGTGTGTGTTTTCTGTAGTTTACCTCTCCCATTCGTTACGCGACACTATCATCGGCGCGTTGTCCAAGTAATTTGACTTTATTTGCGCTACACACGCTACCGATAATGATAAATTGAGTGTTATTGTCCTTGCGATTGAGGAATTCGTAAGAAAAAGTGGCGGCGGTCACGCATTGGTTAGATAAAGCTTATTTATCGACTCGGTTACTAAAATAATATGATTAATCTGCCAGTTTTATTATAAAAATATTAGTAAACAAATTGTGTAACTGTTAATTCTTTAAAAATAATTAAGCCGTGAGGGACAGGTGTAATAGCTATGTAGTAGTATTATGTTTAGAGTTAGCTACTAGTTAATTTGACTTTTCAACTCAATATAAAAATGATAACTTTATACTTTGCTATCCCACTAAATACTATATACTCGTATTTACTTACCTATATTTTATGGGATATTATGATAGACACAAAACTAAATCTCTCCTAATCAAACATACTTAGTTATCGATACATTAGTGATTCCTATTTATTTGATTTCGATTGTCATTTACAAACTAGCTGATATATTTCACGCTACACAAAACAAACAATTCAGCAAGCCCATAGTTTTTTTTTTAACTACAGAGCTAAAGTCTTGTCGGAAGAGTAATTATTTTGTGTTTATAATACTTTCACACAATTAGTGAATATTTTTTTAAATATAATTTTCCTAGGTAGCTATTTCTCTTCCTCTGTTTTCGTACTTTTCGTTTTTTTATCTTAGTTAACCAGACCATTCATCATCCTCATCATTATCAGTCAAAGGACGTCCACTGCTGAACATAGGCCTCCCCCACAGTTTTTTACAGTGACTGGTTGCAAGCAGTCTGCATCCAGTGTGATCTTGCGATCTGTATAAGACACCATTGTCCAACAATAATTTTAATACTGTACCCTTATAAACTTATAAGTTACTTCTTACGAGTATCAAAATTACATATTTTGAATGTTGTTTTTTTTCTTTACAACTCAATATCATATTTTTTTAATAATTAATTTCTGGTAGTTTGTACGCCTACCACCTAAAAACGTCAAAGCCAAAATGTGCTGGCCTATTTTCTACAGCTATGACTGTATACAGTTACCCACAGCGGTCTGTTTCTATAAATGGCTAATTAATGATCTTTATTATGTTTGTAATCCCATATTTATTGGAAGCTATTACCATACCAGTGTAAATTGATCGGAACGTATTGTGCGGCTCACTTCGGCGCTACGCTTCATCCAAAATATTTACTTTCACCAAAAATAGCTTTTTACTAATTCAACTTTACGATCTTTAGTATTCGCCAACAATGGGACCGTATTTACGACAATCTTATTTAAATAGAGAATTTGTAAAACATTATGTCCGTTTTATTTCTTCATTGTGAGGCGTTGAACTTAATACCTTGAGGCATTTGTTACTGAGCCACAATCTGCCACAATAGAGAAATCGAATTCATGTCTGTGATTATATTTTATTATTAAGTTCTTAGAAGGTGATTGAATATATTTTGAAAAATAGGGACGCAAATAAATTAACATAAAAACAAATGATTTGATGTGGGAATTACGACTACAAATTTTCATCAAAAAGAATTGCGATGTTGAGGCCTGTTTTTACGTTCACTAACGATGTAAATGTTAAGTGCTGAGAAATTACCGAGCATTGTAACGTGACCTGATGAACGGAATTGTTTAATTGCACTGACGCAAAATTTCAATGAAGATGAATTTTATTGTTCTGGGTCAATGACAGAGTAATATCACGAGACAATATTTATAAGCCCATTTATGCACATGATGGGCTTAATGGTTGCACATACTTATTTAGTATCAAAAATCCCAAAGGTGTTTGATCATTTACAACAATCTCAATTACCTACACATTACAAATAGTAATAAAGGTACTGTGATCATAACGTTTTATCAAGGAAAGAGTAAATAGTCTGTCCTAGTGAAAAATGATCCAGTCTCGGCCGCATCATCATTCCATTAACACGTTCCGGGACACTACTCCAGACACAATAGATGTTTTATTGTTTTCACGCCTGTAGGCGTTCACTGTCCCGGAACGTGTTAAGTGAAATCGTAAAACATAAGTTTGAATGACGAATTCTATACTTAGTCATTCAAACTCTTATGTTTTCACGATCTTTGAGCGATTTACTGATCCTAAACGATGGCGTTTTACTGATCCTCAAATTCCTCAAAGCGTGTGTTCAAATAAAAAGTCCGTTAAAACCAATGCATCGTTCGATTTGTAAATAAATCTCGCACACGATTGAATACAATATCTATTATGATAGTAGCTCATAATCTGGGGACTAAAATCAGCTGTCAATATCAAAATCAATATTTGGAATTAAGATTAATTTTGTTATTAAACGCCTAGACTTATCTGTGACTGTTCTCACGGGTATTTGGTGCAAAACCAACTGGATATCGTCATTCGATTTAATTTTATTTCTGACAAGACTTGTAAATATGCGGACATCGAAATAAACCAGATTTAACGTTGCAAAAATTATTCAAATCTCGCAGCTAATTTGGGATTACGATTATGAAGCAATATTAGGTTTGATTTTACACTGATAGGTCTGAAATTAACATACTTACTTCAACTTATTAACAGATTTATATAACGATTCTTTAAAACAAATTTCTACTGTTTTATTTCGTGTTTTATAAACGTTCATATAGTTTATACTGCATTGAGTTTTTATTATTCTCCGATCAATTTTAGTAGTATTTTTTTTGTTCTTCTAATTATACAATAATTGTTTCCCAACATGACAAATGCTCGTTTTATATCCGAAATAAAATGCTTATCAAACTTTTATTATCTTGAATGTAACGATTCAATAAGCCTTGCTTACTCTTGTATGACTTTACTACAGTTACTTATTAGAAAAAGGTTCTGTGCATTTTATGAGTTATAAAAAGGTTTCCCGCGGCGCTCCTCGGCTGCTGTCTGCGGCACTCAAGTTTTATGTCGACTTATCAACTAATATTGGAGTAATTTGACTTTCATGGCCGCTTGTGAAATGTAGTAATGTGGGGACTTGAGAGGTTCACTATTGCGTACAACTAGGATAATAATCTTCTCTGTACGAAATGATAAATACAGAATACAGTCAGTACTAGTTGGTTATATTCCATTTAACTATTTATTGTAATACGAGCTACTAAACTATGAAGGCTGTGGTATACGAGTATGCACTTAAATTTGGATATGTATGTGTCATGATGTAGATTGGTGGTGTATCGTTGTACAAGTAGAAATTGTTTAAAGTCTACGCTAAGAATCAAATATATTTTTTTAAATGGGTTTTCTCTTGACTCCAGTTCATTTATTTTTTACACTTTCATCCCAGTATCACTGGAAAGTATTTAGAAACAATTTAACTATTTATCAAAAACGATTAGGTTGTTATCTAAATACCTATATGTTTGGTATAACAGGCATACAACCTACATTAAATGTCACAGATTGATTTTGGTAATATGATAATTTTGCTAAAAATTCCAATTTAGATCCGTGAAACATGCGATAACAAATTCCTACAAATGCCCGAACATGGGCATATTTGTTTAGGGGCTAACTGAAGTGTCGAACAATTATCTATACAAAAATGCTAAGCATCCATAAATAATTCACATAAGCATCTTTTGATGCTAATACAGTTTCGAAGAGTCTCGATTTTGATGCAAATTGTAAATTTTTACAACGGATTATCGCGTTTGTGGAATAAAAGATGTTAAGGTTCGGCAGGTGTGAGACAAAAACGGAATAAAGTAAGCTAATACGTCTAGGCCTCCATCACATCATTCCAATCATTTGGGATAGTTGTGAGATGATTTCTTTTAATTTATCTCCTGTTTTTTGTCTATACAATATTAATTGTGTAAATAACAAAAAGTTTTAAAGTACTTTTTTCCCATCCGAAAGCTGGCTTTGATGTCAAACTGTATTAAACGAAATTACATTTTAAAAGAAACATTGTTAATGTTGGATTTAACATTTTGCTAAGTACCAACAGTGGTTATCCTACAGTTGTTTATTGAATACTAGGTAGTACCATTGTACATTTTATGCTACTATGGCAACATTATATTATTATGGGTAGATATGATAAGAATATCTTAGCAGTTCAATTCTGAAAAATAAAGCTGATACTAAACTTTTCCGAAGAAGGTACACATTTTGACCAAATCCACAGAAGGTACCACCAAATATTTTTCTTTCACATGTTTTCAATGTTCAATCAATGTTGCAATGCAAACCCCAAATTAAACGCGAGCAAAATATTTTTATGACGTCGTTCGAAGATTAGTTTTAACTCTCACAAGTATTTTAACTACTTTGTAATCGTTCGTAAACGGTGCAATCATCATTGAAGTTGAATATTATTTCTGATAAAAATATAATTTGTAATAAATACTTCATAAAAATATTTTGTAATAATTTAAAATATGTACGCAACGAGGATTTCATTTTAAAATGAACTGTCGTTTGAGAATTTACTTACTATATTATAACCAATCTCGTCCAAAATATCTGAGCAAAAAATGTGCCTACTTAAAGATTCTAGAGGTATACATTAATTAATTGAATCTTGCAAACGTATATTAAACTGAATACCACTAATAAAGATAAAATTAATTTGACATTTCATGGCAGGCTAGAAAATTTAATTTAAAAACGATTATAGATAAAGTTAATAATCACATTGAAAATTGGCCTTCCCAAAATTAAAATTCAAGTAGGTATGTATTAGGTATAGTAACGGGTATTATCATCGATATAATGAATCTGCACCCAATTTAGAAATGAAAAGCTTAAACTTAGACCTCTGTCTACTAAATTTTTGCACATATCAAATTTTTGATAAGCTATAAGGTGGCAGTCACACTACCCGAAGTAACTTTACCAGTTTATAATAAAACTCACTCTTACTTCCTTGAAACGAGTGAGTAGGTAGTTATTTACTAGCAACTAGCTCTCCGCCCGTGCATTGTACGAATGCTTTTAAGATTTTTGAAAATAAAATTATACACTTCTAACACCTTATTATGCTTCATCCAATTTACCTAATATTTTGACATCCCGAAGACGTTCGAAGCATGAATGAAAAAACTTCTCCCGGACAAGATCCCATCAGACCGACTAAATCTTGAAAAAATATCTAGTGTCACATACTGAGCATCACCTTAAAGGATTTTAGATACCCTACTTAAAGTACGCATATAATGTATCATCTTACTTTCATGGGCAGTGTGTCCACACGCTTAGGTACACTCACTTAAATCCGGTCCGCGAACTCATTAGCCAGCGTCGAGACTCGCGTCGTAAACATGTCGTCGGCAGGAAGCGTGACGTCACCGCACGATAACGAAGCCTTAGGTACCTACGCGATCCGATCGACAGATAAAACACATCTCTAGTTTTGATTTGCATCCCTGTAGCAGGTAAGTTTGTGATTTGTAAGCAGGTGAATGATGTTGGCTGAGATTCCGATTCGCCGTAGCTGCTTTTGTATGTGTCGAATAGGTCGGCTCTTAATTCTAGCTAGCTAGACGCAGCCAAGCGTGGCAGAGATAGAGCAAGCTTATCCAAAAAACTTGAAGCTTATTCCTTCACTTATTTTTGAAGGTTGTTCAAATTGATGGTATTGAGAGAGCGATTTTGAAAACTATTTGGCTGTGCAAATAAAGAGTTTAGTTCATGTATAAAATTGAAATCACACTATCTTCATTGCAGTTCTTTTTATTTTCGGAAAGAATGATCTAAACTGCTCCGTTGTTTGTTGAGTAGGTATTTATGTTCATTTTGGCTGCGCACGCGCATCGCTCCGCGCCGCGGCTGAATCACACGCTTTATTAGTTTCGGCAACTAACGGTTAAACATTTGCTCAAGGGTTGCCATAATAAAGCAAACTGTATGTCGACTTATTTATTTTAGATTATAAATATCTTCCTTAATTTGAAGTTTCGGAAAAAACTCCACCGACAAGAGCCTAGCTCTTTGATGATGACGATGATCTTAAATGAATTAATATGTAGGTATGACTTTACTTTAAAATAAGATTAAATCCTACAAATGACGATTATGATCAATCTAATTCTTATATATTCTCTGAACGTTTTAATTTCTTTTTAGGGTTCCGTACCTCAAAAGGAATAAACGGAACCCTTATAGGATCACTTTGTTGTCCGTCTGTCCGTCCGTCTGTCAAGACCCTTTTTCTCAGGAACGCGTGGAGGTATGAAGCTGAAATTTATATCAATTACTCAGGTCTACTGTCCCTTGAAGCTGTGAAAAAATCAAACTTCTAAGCCAACGCAATCAAAAGATACAGCCGTTTATGCCGCAAATTTTCGACACTTGCCAGGGAATCAAAACCTACAGGCTGCTTCCCGTGAACTCAGAATCTTGAAATTTGGTGCGAAGCAACGTCTTATAGCATAGATAAAGGAAAAATTACGAAAACATTAAATTTTTAGTTACATCACATAATATATATTTTTTTAATAATTTTAAACTTACTACCCATTTCCTCATAAACGCGTAGAGGTATTAAATTGAAATTAATACCAAATACTCAGGTCTACAATACCTTTAAGCTGTAACAAAATCAAACTTCTATGTCAACGCAATCAAAAGAAACAGCAATTTAAGCTGCATATTTTGAAACTCGCAAGTACTCGCAAGGGAATCAAAACCTAAAGGGTACTTCCAGTCGACCTAGAATCTAGAAATTTGGCATGAAGCAACGTTTTATAGCACACATAAAGGAAAAATTCCAAAAACCTTAAATTTTTAGTTACATTACGAAATATATATTTTTTCTTGCAGGTTTGTACGGAACCCTCGGTGCGCGAGTCCGACTCGCACTTGGCCGGTTTTTATTTTTTACTTTATCAAAATAACACTAACAATGCTGAAGCTGGCAGCCTACATAGTAAGTGCCTTGATGGCGCAGCGGTTAGAGGGTCGCATTTTTAAGCGACGGCTGTGCCACAAGGCCCGGGTTCGATTTCCGGGTCGGGCCAAAAATATGTACTTGGGTTTTTCTGTTCAGAAATTCTCAGGGAAGCCCGGAGTTTGGAAGTTGGCGGTGTTTCACTCCCGTGCCTCGGAAAACACGTAAAGCCGTTGGTCCTGCGCCTGATCTCTCTCCGGTCGTGTAAGATTGCTGTCCCATCGGGCTATGAGAGTAAAAGGAATAGAGAGTGCACCTGTGTTTGCGCACACACTGGTGCACTATAATATGTCCCGCGCAGTCGGTTAGACGTTGTGACTGGCCAATGTAGTCGAAATCGTCTAGGGGGACTATTATTACATAGTAAGTACGTGTAGTACAGTAATAAATATCTCGTAGCTTTATATTTTAACTGGTAACCCTAAGCAAATGAGAGAGGATGCGTTTTTGTTGGGGCTCCCTGCCGCGGCGTAATCAGCGTTCAGGTACTGTTACAGAATCGGTCCCAGCCGAATGATTTGCCAACGATCAAATTCTTCTTGAGTATTTTCTTTTAATTCTTATTGGATTTTTGCTGAAGACAGGAAAAAAAGCTAAGAATCACTGCTGTATTGATTTCATTCATTGATTCGACAGATTGTCTTCTTTGATTTCAAAGTCTTGGTGATGAATTGATTTATTGTGCTTTTTATATATTTTTCCTCTCAAGTCACTGTCTACCAATCCATTGATTTAGACATCCTTTATCCGCCTACATTTAACTTTGTTTTAGAGTACAACCAGATCATCATAGCAATGTCAAAATTAAGTATTTATTTAACCATTCAATATCTGTTGATCAGTATCGGCTACCGTTAGCTTAAGTCCGTTTAAAAGGGTTTAGCGTCACAAGCGGATCACTCTGGCATCTCAATACTGTCGTTTGTTCCTCAGACATGTCGCCCACGAACATGCTTTTATACTTGAGAGACATACGCTTGATCTTTTAAGTGATAAAAAGCTTTTATTAGCTTAGTTTTTTAGCGTGCGAAGAGGGCTTGATAGAAATTGGCAAAGCTTCACTCGTTAAGAAATTAACATTGGCTACATAAACTTTATTTAAAAAATGTGATCCATTTATTTAAAACGTTTAAGATTTTGATAACTTTGTCTATGCGTATAGTAAAAATAATAACACTTGTTTAATTCAGCATACATCAATTATGTACAACCACATGACATGATTGAGTAACATTCGCATTAACAATATCAAAGTGGGATGTAGATCGTAATTACATACGTAGATAATAACAATGAATGACAGCAAAATATCGATCTTAATCTCAAATACGTATAATAACACACAACAGCAAATACACCGGGCTAAGTGCGGCTGACGCGCGGCCATCAATTGCTCGCGCGATCGATAAGCGATCGATTTTTCATTTCAATCAATATGTATAATGTCCGAGATGAAACAACGCGAGGAACAATAAATCTCTATGAGGCTAATGTAAAGAGGGGAGTGGGACGAGGAGGGCACATTAGCGATTGACAGCCGAAACAGTGATCGACGCGTGCGATAGATGCGGATGATATGTGATGCGTACGTTTGAAAAAAATATCCAATAAGTTAGAGACATTTATGCTTTGGCTAGCTAGTGGTTTTATAGACAGATCGCAGCTAACAATTCCTATTTTGTTTATTAATCACTGACAAATAAGAATAGTTATAAATTTTTATTTTATTATTATATTCATGTGATAAAACAACAATTAAAATAAAATTTAAACTAAAATATACATCTATGAAATAATATAAACAATTTAAACGATAAGGAACTATAAACTATAAAATAAAATAAAAAGTATAAAAAAGGGAAAATAAAATAAAATTCTGACAAACTACAATCCTGCCTTACACATTTCAAAGCCTTATAGAAGAATTTGTTATCTCTGAAAATGTGTCAGGTAAATACATTCTTTTATTTAAATTCAAGCTTTTGGTAGCCATAATTTAATTCAAGATAACAATTGGAAGACTTCTTACGTTTTTATTCATATGTTACACGTGTCTAACATTAGTGTTCCTCTGACCTTTAATCACATCACAATATTAATTACGTAGCCTATACTTTATACACATAAAATTGTGTAAATCAGAGTAATTTAAGTTAGAAACATAATTATTATAACTTATAAAAAGACAAAAATAAATGTTCCATTGATCTATCCAATATTTTGAATAAGTTTGACTATTATACAGTAGGCAAGTTAGCAAAGCTGCATATTATACGTATACATTTAGCTGCGCATTTGTTAAGTTATCTTCGCCCTAAAAGCCTTAAAGTCCGGAATCCGAAATTGATACCATCTCCTCGGCCCCAAATACTATTGTTTTGGATTCATTAAATGCCACGACCTCTGTGAATAAATTAAACGAAGGGATATCTTTTATTTTAATTAACCCACTAGTCCCAAATTGTTGTGTTGTTTTGGGATGTTCGAAGTGTAGCTGGTGTTTTTGTGTATTTTTAAGATTCAGATTCTCATTTTTCTATTTACAGATGAGGTCTCGGGCGCATAACCACTTTAAAACAAAAATTGATTGCACGCACTAGACAAAATGTTTTACACAAATAAATGTACTTCGTTTCATAAAAATAGTACGAGCATAAATCTTTTTTAAGATCGAAAAGACCAATTCTGCAAAACCTTAACATCAAGATGAGTTATTTTACTCAACTAAATGTTTTTTCAGGTAAAAAATCAAAAGTTGAACAAAAAGCTCGTTTCGTTCAGCCGTAAAGCTCGCGCCATTAATCCGGAGTTATCGTCTCAAGCTCATAAGCTCAAGATCGTAAAGCGCGTCGTGGGAGACTGAGCGACGACATGACGTAACAAAAAGAGCTTTTGATATTAAAAATTATGCTTTTGTATAATTATTTAACTGTTTTATAGTGATATAATTGTGATCAAGTCATTAAAAGTTGTTTCATTAGAATGGACGTAAAGTTAAGACAAAATACTTTATTGAGACTTGAAAGTTAATTACATGTTTTTTTATTATTAACGTTATTAGAATTGAAAATACATTAAATTTGTTTATAAATTGAGATGTA
This sequence comes from Pyrausta aurata, assembly GCA_963584085.1. NCBI lineage: Eukaryota > Metazoa > Arthropoda > Insecta > Lepidoptera > Crambidae > Pyrausta > Pyrausta aurata. The sequence goes on along the minus strand of OY757271.1, from coordinate 66,679 downwards.
TTTTTTAAAATGAGTTTAATGGCAACGGGTCCAGAATATCTAAGTAAGTACAAAAGACATCGACGCGCTACTGCGAAGGCGTTTTCCATTCTGTTAGAAAATGCATAGGAAAATTTTCAATATCAGGAAGTTTGTATTTCTTTAAAAATTTGAAACATCAAATTAGCATTCTCGGAGCAGCAAAATAAATTTTTCTATCAACTTCAACAAGGAGGGAGACCCAGAGACTATGTTTTTTTTTTGGTATAATTGCTACCTCATATTTTGGTAATTTGTGGACCGATTTGAAAACTTTTAACAAAATAGAAAACCTACTACAAAAACAAAATGCACTATAAAGTCTTAAATAAACGATTTACTCTTTAGAGTCGGTGCCAATGCATTGCAGCCATCTCAAGCACCATCAGGGCACCGAATCCAAAACTTTGAATTAGTTCGCCTAAAATTGAGTAATTTTGTTTCAAAGAGTAGTAGTAGTTAATTTTAAACTTTTTAATGCATGGATAAACAGCTAAAATTTTGGATGAGACTTAGACTTTTAATACATCCTAAAAATGTTTCATAATTTCGTCACCGAAGTGCTACAGGCAAGCTTTCATAAAATTCATATAACATGACTGTAGGTCCATCATAGAGCATTTAACATTTTACAGATAAAAACTGAGCAAAGAAATCGATTAGGTACCCGAACACGTCAAATTACATCCAAAAAGGGTGTATTCCTAATAGGCTGCGATTGCGCGCGCAATAAAAGCGAGGCCTTGTATGGAGTCGCGGATTGTCAAAAAACAATCCGATGTGATTGGCTCGTAAAGGCTGGATCGATTCACGCCGCCGCGCGCGCAGGCGAGTTCTCACGTCAGGAGTATGCTCTCGGCAAGTGTGTTACAGATACACTGTAGTGGCATGGTTCAGTATGTAAAATGAAACTGCATTGGCATGTTCTACGCGAGGAGTAGGCATGACTTCAAAATTAAATGGAATAAGTTGGATAGCAGAAAACAAGCAATAAAGAAATATTTTTTCTGTCAGAATTTTCCTACTAGTTCATACTTTTGAAACGTGCAAAATATTTAATCATTCACCCACAGAACCCTAAGAAGCTATTAGGTGGGGTACGTTTCGCCGCTCGTAAACGTCGCGTTAACGCAGCGTTTGTAAATTTCATTGATGGTCCGATGGTGCGTCATCAACGCCAGCTCGTATGCGTATTTGTCGGTGGAAGAGAAATGATAATGACTTCGCCGTAACACTTGCATGCGTGCATGTACTTTTGGGAACTTGACAGCCAATAAGTTATGTGGCGCACTTTTAATGATTTAGTTAAGTATGTAGAAAAATTGTAGCTTAAGTCAGTACTGTAACTAAAATATGGATTCAATCAATATTTGATGTAATAAAAGTTGATGAGAAACTTAAAGACCTACCAAAAACTGCTCATGGGCCGTACTGGATAATTTTGATTGTAAAGTCATCGTGTTTAGGGTGCACAATCTTTGTTGTTGTTGGTAAATGAATGGCGATTAGTTTCAATACTTTCTCATACGTCATTTGGTTCGTGTTTATTATTTTTTAGAAAAACAAAAGATGTTGTTTGTCACACAAACGAAAGTGAGTAATTTCCTCCTGCACATTAGAGACGGGACGATTCAATCGGCGTGCGGACACAATCTTGCGTTTTTGCGCATTTCACCTGCGCCCGCGCAAGACACGTTTACGCTAACTACAGAGCATTCGGTTTGCTGAATAATATGATTTTAGAGAAGACACACATGCTTTATTTGTTTTTCATGTCTCTTGGAACTTATAGCAGAGATTAATAAAATAGTTACTACTTTAAACCTACGTGCAAGCGTTTTAATAAACCAACACATCAGTTGTTGTAACCAACACATCAGTTTTATATATTATCTCAACTGTAAGTTGAACGAGTTTCAATATTGTCAACAAGATCATTTGCAAGAATTTATCCATCATGTTGGTAAATAACAAAATTCTTATCCAAACACAGTCACTCCCCGACAATGCCTTTACACGTCCGATCGTTGGCGCCTTTTTGCCGAATCCGACCTCGATACAAATCCCCCATCACCGTCTGCATGGGAGGAGGGCACAGCTCATTAAAATACCTAACCCGGACTCATACAAGGGCGACGTTAGGCTGCCGTGAGAAACGACAACTAATTAATGGCAAAAACCCGAGAATTGATCGCCGGCTGAAAGTATTCGTTCGCGAAATGTAAGGGTTTAATTTTAATTAAATAGTTTCTCCGCGGCCGGTGGTCGGCGAGTGATGCGCAAAAAGTGATGGAGTTGGGGACCGAGGGAGACTGAGATCCGCTTACCAGAGACATTGATATATATTTTTATTAATGAACATTAAGACAAACCTCATATTAGACATACCTTCATACACGCTTTTTACTCCTGTTATGTTTGATCTAGCTAACAAGTTAAAGTGCCCACAGAAAAAACAGAAAAAACTTCCCACAGATTCGTAACAGTTTTTAGCAAACAACGCTTTAGTATTAACTGAATAGGTGCTGTCCGTCTAATCAAGTTTGTATAACTACTTCCTTTTGCTATTTTTTTTGCCCAAACCAGTCTCTCCAACCCGAAATATCCTATGACCATTAATCAGAATAACGGGAAGGATTGGAATTCGCTTCAAGCGCTTTTATATAAAGGCATGCCTACTGTTACTACCTCTGAAACTCGCGTTTAACAAATTATAAGAGTACAAATAGGTTAACAAATTTTTTTTCACTGCACTTGCTCAGCAATGTTAAATTGTACGTCACGTAATGTTTACTTAAAGTGACTAATCTCGGGTCACGGGCCGAAATATTGTATGAAAATCCATTACAGCTCATGAGCTGTAATAAGATTTGAAATTGGAAGACGAGCTCGTATGCACATGGCAGTGTGCTTGACGTTGGACCAAAGAGGTCATAATTCGAAAATGGAGATGGCTAAGCCCCGCCTCGAAGATAAAAAATGTGTTAATACTTAGTAGTACCTACTTAGTGATTTGGCTGTACTGACTGACTGATTAGTGATATGGAAAAGCATATTTAATTGACTTTTTTCGTGGAGATTCTAAAAAGTAAATTGTCACTAAGTTACTTTTAGATCGAAAAACTTATACACTGAATCACATTTATATAATTTGAAGTATCTTATGCATTAATACAGCGCATTGCGTGCTTTCAAGATAAAAATAAGAACTTAGAGCCAGTTTTATTATCCGTACTATTTGGTAAAGTTACGTTACCAGCGGTTGAATATTTAAGTTTGAGTGTGTTTTGAAGAAAAAAATACCTTTACAAATGATCATTAAAATAGCCATTCTGTCATTTGGTTAAGGTAGTTTTTCTTCATAACACACACAATCGTAAACATTCAACCGCTGGAAACGTAACTTTACCATTACTATCGATGAAAAAACTGGGCCTAAGTAAATCACTACGGGAATAAAGATGTCTTCGTCAAAACCAAATTTAAAGCATTTTCAAAATCCCTAAAAATCGTTTTATTACATGAAAATTACTACTCAATAAATAATGACACGTAGGTTCGCCACCTAGACAGGGTATTTTAAACATTTCTGTATGTAATGTAAGGATAAAGCGTTATAGCCAAATAGTTTCCAACAACAGGATGTTCGTAACATTGAATCTCTACCGCATGTTGCAAACTATTCGCTAAAAGGTGAGTAGGTTAAATTAGATTTTATCGATCTAACACAACATGTAATCATAACAAGTACTTAATTCTTATTTACGATTTAACGGGATTATTTCTAAAATTTACAATTAAATGGGAAACTAAATTTTCATTGTTTATGTATTTACGTGCATTTAAAATAGGGATTCAAAAATAAGAAAATTATTCTTGAGCACTTGAACACCACAAATGCCTTGACTGTGGTGGAGCTATCCTTCACAGCTTATATCAAAATAAATTTTATTATACTTTCACTTTTACGACCTCTCTACTCATGATATCACTGTATCTGTATCCAGCTTACTTAACACTATACTTCATTTAATCCGTATTTGGATTTCTCTGCAAATTATAATATCTGCAAGTAAAAGCTTTCCCAATCAAAGTGTGCCTTTGCATAAATCAGGAGAGATAGAGCTTTTCCACTTAATTGCTAATTATAAGGCTTGTTAGGCGCTTTTCCAAGCCACGCTATTTTAATTACAATTCTATTAACTATGTAGTTAAAGTAAGAAAGTCGTTTATAAGACTGTCTGGTCTGAATAGATTTTAATTACAATGGAGTTTGCGAGCTTAAAACATTATTGGATTGTGACGTATAGGATTGGTGGTTCAAATGATTATTAGATGGGATGTAGATAAAAGAGTACCTACGTGTCTCATAATTTTTAACTTCTCAACTTTTATGTAATTGATTACTTATTGCACGAATCAAAGAAGGTACAAATTAGTCAAGCTTAATACTTAATTTTGTTGTTGCAATTTTTTGTGAACAATATTGCTGCTATCTGGAGGAAGTCACTTGTCCTTTTTTCGACGTTCTTTTCTCTTTCAATTCATGATTTGTCATTATTTCATAATCCCGCCTCTGTCCTGGTCCCGGCACTAACGAGCGCATAACAAGCACTCAGCCGCTATGTGATTATGATTACGATGGCTGCGCCCGCGCAGGTGTCGCGTCACGCCGAGACACGCCGTCTGCGGGACACGCTACTTTGTCACCGAGTTGGTGATTATTGCATTTAATTGTTACATTTGCAAATAAGTGGTATGATATCACTGAAGTGTAGATAAAACTTTGGAAGATACCGATAGAGTCGCTTTAGACCGAGCAGAGGAGACAAGTGCCAATAACGACTTTTTATTTGTGATTTACCTCGTCTCCTAGACCCTCTCGTCTGGTCTTATGTCTTTTTAAATTTATACAGTTACTTGCTTAGCCAATTTTGGAGCCACCAAAAATTATAAGTAGAGGCGACAATAAACTTTAGTATGGAGCCTTTTTACATGAATTTCTAAGTTACATAAAAAGATGATATTTTTCAAACAATGATTAAAGTGCGGTAAAGACTAAATTAATTATTAAATACGAAACGGGCAAGTTGTATGCATGATCTACTGATACATATAATGTTAATTATAAGAGAAAGATTTCTTGTGTGAGCCAATCATTGATTGTTTTTCATATATTACACAATTTTATAAACATCTTCCTAATATTTTTACTGTTAACTAATTAACTCATTGTAAAAGTTCTTATAAAACTTATTTTCCTCATTACAATTTGGCATAATAAGCAACAGAATAAAACTTGTTTAAATAATTGCGTATCAGATGAACTCATTTAAGTTTAATACCAATGAAGATGGTAAATAAGCGGGCTTTAAACGGTTTTAATTTTAAGGCTGCAAGCTCGGGCGGGCTCTGGCCAGGCAATCGCGCCGGTCACGATCCGTTGATTAAACTTACGCGCATGATGCCTGCGCCCGCGCATCGTTTAATTGCAACCGACACAGAGTAAATGGGAACAGAAAGTACGAAGTAAGTTCGAGAAAGTTGAAAGTGTGTTTCTTCATTCATTCAGGACATATCGGACCCACTGGCTTTAACAGTATTAGGTATAGAGCTGTATGTTTTCCATTTTAAATCAAAAAAATAATACGAGTAGGTGTAACTCTGTCTGTGCTACATTACCATACATCAAACAACATTCGTCTAGGTACTTCGCTGTGGCTTAACCTTTCTGTGGTTGGCATGTTAGGAAATATGAATTCTGTTCATCTATTTGCTAGTCTATACCCATCTTCGCCCTGCCCGCGGGCGTTTTTGCGCGTCTCATTACCTCGCATGCGCCATCGCGCTCCATTTGCGCCGTTCGCGCTTTTTTATCGCAATTTGTTTACGCGCTCGCTACTTGTTGATTACTCATTTGCATTTCATTAAGGATAGGCGATTCGCACGTGACACGAGCGCGGGTGCAGAATGCTTGCGCTTTTTGCACGGATGAATTTAAATTAAAATAGCTGGTTTAATTTCAGTCACCAGCAATTAACATTCTCGGAGTTATTTGGTTTTATCAACATTTAATAAGAATTCGCATTCTGTATAAGTTATTTTGATTATATTTATCTTTCCGGTTGAATAACTTAAAATAAAAACCAAATAAAACGCTGAAACATTTTCTACAGGAGTAACAACATATTGATACGGACTTGAATGTGAATCATTTATGGAATGGTCTTATAAATCGCAGAGACCGCCTCCAAAACCAGTAGATTCAACTTCAAAGATCAAAACTTAACTAAGGTACTCACATTATCAGATAAGCATAATCAAACGCATAACACAATTCAGCCGCTGAAACAAGTGGGTTAACTTACGAAAACTCATAAAGATAAGATGGTATCGTTGTTGTCGCGGCCGAATCCAGTTCTAATGGGGCCCATTGATCGCGATACCATCGCCTTGGTCCGGGGCCATAGACGGAGTACTCGAAGGTTCCGCTCTCATAATAAATCCGGACTGTTTGGGAACTGACACTTTGGTGGTTACTTTAGCTGCTACTATTCGTTTTAGAGGCGACGATTTACAGATGTGAGACCAAGATTAAACCGTGTCTGTATGCTATATGATAGATAGATCAGCAGCGAAATCAATCTTGCGAAGTTCGAACTTTATCAATAATTGCGACTTTGATTGACATTGGAAATTACCTATTTACTTAAAATGGTTAGTCTGAGATCCACGTGTTTTTTACCATACAATTAATTTGAATTACTTTTTTATTACAAACTTTGAGAGTGCTGTCACACAGTTTATCTATTCAAATATAAGCATCTTCTTATTTTATTTTATAAACGGCAAGTTTTGTACTAAGTTTGAGTTTGAGTGAATCTGGGACTCTTTACTGTGCCTCTTGCAACCGGACGTTCAAAACCAAAGGAGACATTTTTTTTGGGCCCAGTAGCAACTTGTAGCGTCTAATAATGACATTGCACCCTAAATTAATAACTTATTTTTTTAGACAATTAGACGAAAGATAACGTTTAAATGAAACCGGAATAATAAAATCGAACTAAAAGATGCGTTGTGTTGACTACTTTTCAACACGCCATTCCTCCTTTACAAATACGTGTAAAGGAACGACGGGCTGGTCAATATAAAAACGATATCAATTATTTCAAGTACGTGATTTTGTTTAGATCACGTTTTTTCTACTTTATTTATTTTAAACAATTGGAATCTCCGAATAAAATATTTTAATTGTTTTTTTACGATTTTTGCATAAAATGATTATCTAGTAAAGCCGTGGAACGGATAGCAACTCTGACATTTATCACTGACATTGACAGGAATGGCTGGAGTGTCATTAGTCACACTTTCCGATGACGTTTGACTTTACGTCATCTTCCGATTGTTTTGGTTTGTTTTGAATTGAGTGTTAGTTTTCTCCGGATTTTTAACGAAAAATAGAAGCAAAAAGCTTCAAGTACGGTCCCCATTCCACTAAACCGTTATTGTGTAACTGTGCAGTGAGATTTCAACGACTGTGATTTTCAGAAACGACTGAAAATGTGCGTTAACTGGTACGTGTGTGGATTTAAGTTTTGATAAATTTTCAAATATTCCCGTTAGATAACGAAAAACTAATATTGTTAATGTTTTTAAGACATTATGAGGAACAATTTAATATATGTTTCATTACTAGACGTCACAATTTATGGGTGGGCCCATCCTCCATACAAGAAAAAAATGTCTCCTTTGGCTATGCAAGTCACGCTCGCACCCATGCAAGAGCACAGGCTAACAATAGCTAAGGGTGTCGCCGTCGAATGTTATATGTATTTAAATATTTATGGGAGACGCCCCCCCCCCCCCGTCATTATCGTTGTCTAGTACTTCGTAACACAAGGAATAAATTCCTTAGTCGTGTTGAGAAGAGCGTTAGACCGTCGATACTAAAGGCAACCATCTTATTTGTAATCGACGCTCGCCTTTTTTAGCCGTGCGCCCGCGCAGCGCTCCATTTATTATGACAATGTGCGCTGAACAACAGAACACTGTTTAGACAAGAATGGAAATAAGAAATTGCCAATACAGCTTTTAGCTTTCCCAATAACTAGAGTAAGTCAATAGTAATAAATAATAGACCTGAAGCAGGTCCATTACCCAGACTGCTACAGGTATTCCTAACTCATGAATCACATGTTTTCCCAAATACGCAAATACGTGTCTTAGGTACCGTACCGGATTGTTTCATAATTTCAAACTTTTCTAAGGCTTCAATTATTTAATATTATCATATTAAGCTCATTCACTACATTTTGTAATCCTGTTTCTAACTCTGCGGTGGTCGTGTTTTTGTCCCGCTACCCACAACAAAGCACTGATGAGGAATCAATGCGCGACAGAATGTTTAATTCGAAGTAGCCAAAGGTCCCGCTTCCCTGGTTCCCGATCGTGACGTGACGTCGAGTAATTCTATTTCTCGCCTTAAGCACAGGACTATGAAGCTTTTTGCTTACAAAAATATATTCCAAATAATAACAGCCAACTCGTTTTTACATACATAAACTGCTAACAAAAACAATAGTGTATTTTTTTATAATTATAAATAAATGAAACGATGTTAAAATATATTTTTTTATTTGTTTCACGTAAGTAAATAGTATTTAAGATAAAACGTACAGCCGCACTTCGCAAATAGTCGCGCCCTTTACGTTCTGTAGGTATCCCTCAACTCAAGAGTGTTACATTGTTAGCTACCGTAGTTTTTGTTCGACTGATCTCTTTGTGCTGTGTCCAGAACTTTTTGCTCGACGACAGTTCTCGTTTCACGGTCCGCTCTGATAATTTGATAAGAATAGTTCACTTCACTGTCGTCTTATTGGAAAAGTAATCTAATTTGTTTTCATCAGTAGATTGACTACTCGTTCTCATTCTTTTTAATTCTTCTTACAAAATGCTACAGCTTCGGCATTACAAGAAGAAACAGTTTTATGGACATTACAACTGTGTATTTGTCTTATTTCTGTGTTTATTACATTCATGATTTTTTTCTCTGAACGAATCCTATAAGTATTTTTGTAATTGCATGAACGTACACTAGGATTACCAATTTTGACATTATATTAAGTAGATATATTTTAATTAGGGTTACTTAAAACGAAAATCACCTGTGAATAAGGACAATTTTATCGTAAACGTACTTACAGAGAATGTCCGTTAATCCAGCGTAATCTCCATCGAGTCCGATTAAAGCGTGGAGTTAATTCGTATACCTGCGCCCGCGCAGTTGGTTATTCCGTAAAGCGATTGATAACGCATTGCTATTGTAAATGTCGTCATAACAGTATTTGGAAAGCTCCGAAGTAATAACTCGCAAGCATTTGGCAGAGTTAACAGATTATCTGCTTGTAGGCACTTGGCAGTGTTTTTTTCCTGGGACTTCCTAGATAATTGATTGGGGTTTTCAATCAGGCCATGCTGTAGATTCTGACTACACAGGAGTTGGAGGGGGAATTTCATTTGCTAGCAAATAGCAGCGTAAAATAAATGTGGAAATTGCACTTGCTAAAATTAACTTGGTTGATGCGGGGATTTCAACTATATGTATCTATGCACTCGCCACCCAGACTTTGGCAAGGCTATTGGAAATATTGAACTGAGCAATTTAATGTCCAATCGCGCTAAAGGTGCTTTTACGCAGTAGCGAATCTGAGTGGAACTGAGCAGAGATGTGTAGAAATTGCTCAAATACGTGAAATGTTATTTGCTCACCATATTTTTTACCATCTTGGTCATTTATAACAAATTACTGCTCAGCTCCACTCAGCTCTTCTTCTATGAAAACGCACCCTAAGTCCGGCCATGCCGATTACAATCGAATAGCTATCGTTTGCAAGTTACGTAATCCCTCTGTGTGTCCGTTCCCGATGCGAAGGAGTCGGGCCCACCTTAATGCTGTTGTGATTCGCCGCACTCACATTATAGATTTATCAGCCGACCTTGACTGTGAAATTAATTTTAATACGTTGCTTAGGCCTTTGGCCTGGAGAGCGCTGTGCTCTGCGTGCGTGAGCTGCTGAACATGCTGTGTGCTAACATTGTCATAGTAGGTAAGTACAATTTTTTTAATATTCTCTGTGCCTTCACTATTTTGAATAATTTGTCTGTGGCTTTTCAGAAAACCATCAGCAGATATACCTACTCCTTAAAATGGTAATCACAAAACCGATTTTCAGTGTTATTTTCTCCATATTTAGTTTCGTAGTAGTTTTTATCTTATGTCTGGTTTAATGTTTGAGCTATCCGTGCAGGTCTCCTGCGATCACTCGCCGCTCGCTGACGGGTCACGGCCGCGCTCCACGTCATCTATTTTTATTAACTCCGGGGAAATTGCAGCGGCCGCCCGCTGCGCCCGCGCATGACGTAGGGTTGCGGGGAGAGAACCTCAACATGCATGGAAATATGTCAAAACCTTTCGATGTTTTTTGATTTTCCTGGCAGGTATACATTGCAGCTAAAACATTTCGTATTTTCCAAGAAACAATCTGTTGTTTAGTTGTGGAAAAAATAATGTAAATCAACGCAATTTACACGAATATTTGTTTACAGTTTGTGGAAACTAGCATCCATCAATCAAACATACTCTTTACACTATTAAAAATAGTCAGAATTTCATTGATCATACATAACCTATATTTGTTCTTATCAGCGTTCCTATTCAGGCACACTGTAATTTTTGTTTTATTGTTCATCATAATTGACATTAGAAATATACTCTCAACAACCATCACTCATAAACACATGTCTATAGGCACGTGTAGGCACCCCTGAACAGCATATTTATTGTTATAAATACCAAACTTCACCTGTGTAATGAACGTTTTATTGGCGTCTCGGTTCGCGATTGTGACTGCGCAAGCGCACGTACGAATGGTTTATCCCGTCTGTGTAGTTTGCTTCTTCCTACGATGGTCAGGGAATTGAAAATATTTGAACACGTTGTCATACTCGCACTATAGTTATATAGCGAAGTAATAAACATTCGTATTTCCTTCAAAATTTATTTTACTGTGTATATCCATCTATGCATTGGAAACTAGTAAGAGAACTAAAACCCAGATAATTCAGGTATTATTTAGAAAATTTGGTAGAGATGATAGTTTTTTTGTTTTTGATAAGTTTTTACTTGGTCACTAGTTCATTCAGCTGAGATGGCTTCAAATCGCATTCTTTTAATTTATCAATAGTAAAAAGTAAAACATCAATCATTTATCAATAATTTAATTAAAATATTATTATTTATTATCAAGAGCCTGTGGTGTCCCACTGCAGGGCAAAGGCCTCCCTACCCTTTCTCCAGTCCTCACAATTTTGGGCATTAAAATAAATAAAGATTTTTCAGAGCAAAAAAAACTAACAGGTACTTGAACCACTTCTATACTTTTATTAATAAAAAAATTGTTACCAACCGCCCGAGATATTACCCCTTTTATTGACAAGTTGTGTATAGAAAATAGATTCCATGTCGACAACAAAGTGTAAGAATCTGTCTATTCATACGTCATTACGGGTCACAATGAATCCGTTTTTGTGGAACCCTTTGGTTTAGTAAGTAGTAAGAGGTTCCCAATCCCAATCTTTTAGCACAGGTATTGCCATCAAAAATCTTCTATAATATAAAAATGAATCGCAAAATGTGTTGGTAAGCGCATAACTCAACAACGCCTGGACCAATTTGGCCAATTCTTTTTTTTAAATGTTCATTGAAGTGCAAGGATGGTTTTTAGGGCGAGAAAAAATCGAATATTTGCCGGGAAAGCCCTTAACACAGCCCTTTTTTTCCCATACAAACGTTTTCTAACTGAAACGTAGAGTCAAGGAGGATAATAATTACCATAAAACGGGGCCGGGGCGGGACGGGGCTAGGGGTGAAACGAAGTTCGCTGGGACCGCTAGTTGTTAATAAATTGAATTGTCTTAAAAAGTGTCTCAGTAATCGTGCATCTTCTAGTTTTGTAGAGATTGAAGGCTCGCTAGAGGCTTCATTTCATACAAATACGCGTCTGTACTAACTTTATCTCCTGTTTAATTGTTATTCGATAAATGAATTCGCTTCGTATTCAGGTTTCATATATCTCTTATCTGAACTCTTAATACGTGTACCTATCTATTTCAAGTTAAAGTTTGAGAACCTCTTTTCAAACTAGGGCGTGGAATCTAATTTAGCCGGGAGCAGCGCACAATAGGCGTCGCCACGCTCGCTCCCGCTAACAAATTCGATTATCCGAGCAGCAGCGATCGGTTTTTTGCGCCGTGCGTGCGGGCCCGCGGTCTTCGGTAGTGTTGTTAGATGCAGTTATTGGTTCAAAAGTTTATAAATAGTTAAATAGAGTATTATTTTAATATTCTTTTTTGAAGTTGGGTAAAAGCGTTGTAAAAAGACAGCTTTAAGCGTCACGTGAGCACTAGAAATAATAACTACTTAGATTATGGATATAGTTTTGGGCATTGACTAGCTATGAAATTCTAAAATTTTTGAGAAGATAGCGATTTACAATTAACATAGGTATGCATTTATGAACCACATAATGATTCGGAAAAAATAGTTATAAATGCGACATTTATAGGCTGGATAGTTACATTAATCGTGCAATGGTCACGAGATGATTATTCACGTACAGGGTCAAACGTATGCGTATGACGGGCGTAAAAAAAGAAGTCTTTTTGATAGTGGTTATTTCATGTGTAACGTAAACAACACATCTTATTATAAGGTGTTAATGCCATTCAAAAATGACTATTAAAAAATGACTATATATGATATTGTATTATGTTCAACACAAAAGCAGCATAATACAATCGTCATTGACGAAGCTTTTAAGCTCTTGTTCACATCAGCACCTCCCCACACACCGGCGCAAGCGCAACCATTAAACGATCGCTTCGTTTAGGCGGCGACGCGTCACGATCCTCTAAATTGAATTTACGCCGTCGTCACATAAAGCCGCTTAATTATGTATACCGCATTATGCGCTGATGAAATGTATCTCGGGCGGTGAAGTCAACCGGTCCACGGTCCACTCGATCAGATCGGATTCGGCACGGGGAATTAATCGCAAATTTGTTACGACAAATATGTATGCAATAATGTATGTTTTTGGGTGTTTGAGCTGAGATTTTTTGATAATAGAGAATGTGATAATGTATTTTTTTACTCTTTTAGCAACATCGACTTTGTATAATTTATTTGCTCAGGAAACCATTAAGTAACTTGGTTACTAAATACTGAGTGTACCAAATAAATAAAAAGACTGTTCAAAAATATGATAATACTTATCACATGCCTTACACGCACTCTTTTCCATCTGTATCATACCGTGATGTCCGTGATTGAAAGGAAATTCATCCTAAATAATCAACATATTTCAAAGTTGCTACAATTTGCTAAACAGATCACTCGCCATTAATCGCTTTTATGGCAATAATAAAATTTACTTGGCTATTTAAAAACGCTTGCAAGAACTATAGAAAGTGATCCAAATGCGGCGATCGAAAGCTAGAGCCGTTAAAACAACGTAATCGATAATTGACAAATAAAATGCAAAGATACTTTACTGGAAACAGTGACGCAAATATGCGTAACCAATCATCATTATCATTTTCTTGCCTTGTTTTGAATCAATCAGGGGTCTGTGCAGTGCTTTTATTTTTCTCTTTCTTACTCTATCATAATTATTTATCACTTCTTTCTACAAGTGTTAGTCAATAACTGTAGAAATCAATACACTGTAGAAATCATGATATATTTAAATTTGTTCTGCCTACCTTTGTGTGTCCGCGTACAATGTTATATTTTAACTAAACTACCGAGCAATATTTTTCAAATCTCATAGTTTTATTAACATTAATTAATTGCTAATCGATTCTCTTTTTCTGGTGATTTGGATTTTTCAAACGTGTGATTTACTGACGTGTTTCACGGTGTTATCGATACCATGTTTCGTATTGGTATTGCGATGTTAATTTGACAAACAAGCAGCTCTGCTTTTGATCGAATTATAAAATTTGTACTGCGATTTCATATAATCCACTCAGCAGATTAGCGTGTACTACACGAGTGAGTGTTTTTTTACATATCTTATATTGCATCGCAATGCCAATTTGGCGACTAAAATAGTTGAGTAGTAATTGAACTGCGTGGAACTTGAACTGATTAAAGCAAGCAATGCACCCTCGGAACTCACCTGACAAGATTGGGTATCGTAACCGTTCACAATTTACATTTACTTATTAGATCATATTTGTGGGCCGTTCGATACGAGTGTAGTTGACAATGTTCGCCCGTTAATTGGGCCCATTTTGTAAGAACGTGTTTAAGATAATTTAAATGAGCTAAATTGCTACTTTACTTCACATTTTATGTCGGGTAATGGCCGTCATTGAAGTAGACCGAGTATTTGACTACCACAAAAAATCTATTTGTGCCCCTATATTTTGTAAAAACCTTAAATCTGAGCTTTTTAATTTTTAAATTACAGCAAATGAAAAGCGTGATATAACGCTTTTCATTTGCTGTTCAATTTATTAAACTTAATAACTATTATGACAGCCAGAGGCAGAACTTTAAATTTAAAAAAATATATCTTATTAAAAATATTTAAAATAGAAGTATATGAACTAGGTACAGCAAAGTAATTGATAAAAGTTTATATAATTTCCTGATAAGTAGATCATGTATTAAACGTATCATGTTATGATTTACGCTACGACGCTTGACGATTATTTGCTTTGTTGTTTGTAACTAGAAAATTATAAAACTTATTGGTAGTCACAGTTGCTTTTTACAGGTGCAATTTATAGTAACATTTGTTTGTGATACGAGAGAGGATGATTTAGCTATAGAATCGTGTTAACAAAGAAGTTCAGAGATACTTTGAAGAGAGAGGAGCTATGAGAGATTGGAATACTCGTACTTAGTAATTAAAGGAATAAGTAAAGACAATAAAGACTTCTTCCGAATCCCAAACCTGACCTTACCAAGCACCGAACCCCATCTCCTCGAGCTAGCCCGCCGGGGCAGGCGCAGGGTCGTCGCCCGCGCAGGTGCTCCCCCCTCCCCCCGCTGACATAACGCGACTGGTTCCAGCAACCCGCTCCCGCCGCATATCTCCCGGTTTTTGTTCGGGAGGCTGCCGCTGACGTCACTGGGTTTGAGTATTGATGTTTTAAAAATTAATTGTTAGAGTCTTTCTGGTGTTTAGGGCAATAGTATAAATGATATGACTTACTGGGGAACTCAATGTAAAATAAGCTGGAAATTTTGTTCCAATAGTTTAATGGTGGCAGCTTTTGAAAGAAGATCTTATGTCCCAGACTAGTTAAACTAACTTACCTCCCTAAATATTGAATCTGCATTTAATATAGACAAGCTGAGACACTACATAGAATCTGCTTGAATGTTTATTACCTCTGTTAAGTCCGGCCTTGTTTATTAGTTCACAGTTAATTACTGTCTCCTGATTATAGGTAAAAGATCAAAAAATCAAAAGTCATTTGGTAGACTGTAAAGTGATAGTTGCACACCAATGACGGGATATCGCATCATAGCTCGTATTCGCTTCGGCTTCGAGATTCAATAGCTCCATTAACCACTTATCGAATCAATTGGAACGCTCAGAACATCCTTTTGTTGTTACAAATGAAACAAATTATGCGATGACGAGATACGTAAATAAATGATTGAGTTTATAATATAAGTAAGTACGTGAAAGTAATCTACGTTTATTTTGATTATACCTATAGTCATTTTGCCTACTCTAAATCAAAACTCTACAAAAGTCAAGCGTCTCACATGATGCCCAAACAGAAACAAGAACGTGCTAACACTGTTACGTCTTATTAACAACATTAAGAGAAGAAAGTTCTCGAAACTGGACTCCCAACACTCATTTTGGACTAGGCACGCACAAACGGTATCTTCTTGCACCAAATATGAATATGCATTATGAATACGGGCATAATTAATAACCGTTGTATCGCAGTCGTTAACAAAATACAGGCATGTTTGTAATATTATGTTTATGAATATCATTTTGAATTGATAGAGCAATTAAATTAACTTATAATGAGCTTAAACTAATAATGTAATTTTGAGTGACGTCGTAAAATTAATTTACAGAAATTAAAGCTAATCATTGAATGAACCAACTTCAAAAACGATTTCACAATATTGAAAGAATTGAAATGAACATTATCAATACTGGTAAAAATACATGTGTTATTATTAAAAAAATATCACCACCTGAAATTTACACTATGTTTACTATGTTATTTACGTACAGAGCAAAAATAAACAGGACGACCTTGCAATAATTATTTATTTCTATTTAATCCATTTCACAGTTGTTTAATCATACCACAGCATAAACTATCCTGTCCTATGACAAAACCACAAACTAAGAGCCGACCTAAGGCCGCATTCACACGCGCGTGAGTAATGCGCCGGCGCAGCTCCCACCGCTCCACACTATAAATATTGCGCGCTCGATTGGAAATTAGCTCGCATTTCAAGCCTTAGATTATAATTGGTGTAATACCAATGCGAGCACTACCTGCGTATCGCAATACATTATATTTTAATTTACTGTTCCACGGCGAGTAGTCCGATCTTGCATCATAACACCGTGCAGGGCATATTATTAGTTTTATCAATTCGGAAATTAAATATTAAGCAGCAATAAACTACTTACTACGAATTATTATTTTAGGAAAAAAAACAATTATTGCTTCAATTATGTTACAAGAATACCCACATCCTAAACATAAGTCAAAGTTCAGACCTACCAAGTAATAAAAAAATGTTACAAACATAATTTTCTGAAGTAAAAAAAAACTTTAAATACTAATAAAACCCTCACACTTTTATTAAATCTATTAAGTCCTAAGAATGTGCATTTAAAAGCAATAAAACTTCACGACCCACGCATCACATGTTAGGAGATCAAATGCATTATTAAAATCAGATAACCGAGTAAAGCGCTTTTAGACAAATAGGCGGCGATGGTTGCGTAAACATGCTCGGGCTCGCGTTTGTGAAAGTTCGGCTGCGCAGTGACATGCCGATATATCACACTAACAATTAGGTGATGTTCTGATACTATATCAATTACTAGAATAGGAAATCATAGTTAAGAATTATCGATAAGTGTTTGGTACGTCGCTATAAGAATTATGACCAGTTTTAATTTAATAATCTACTCTACGGAAGAAATTGTCATTGGGGATCAATGAGCCCAAATGTAATAAGTTGAAATGTGGTCCTAAAAAGGGAAATTTTTTTCTAATGCAAAATAAAAAAAATCTACAATTCACATATGGAAACGGATGAATCTGAAAAACTATATAATACCGTGTACCATATTAAATTAATTGAAGTTAGATTCAATATTTGTTAATCTGTGTACGAACGACAATGGTCTATTGATTGACACCCTTGTCAGCCAAAATCTATCAATCTCTATTATATGAATTTCTGTTTTTCTTTTTAAGTTAATAATATTTTTCGATGACCGGTTCTTTTATTCAGAGTTTATTTACAAGTTCATCTGTATGACCTTTCCTTATAGACTGATCTTCCGTAAAATTCGGAATTGGACCAATTATTTTGAATTTTTTTACCTGGGTTTTCGTCAGTGAGTGATTGATACCTCTGTTCTCAGATAGAACAAACCTTTAATTTTTCAGTGAATGTTCATTAATTTACGAGTTGTTATTACACAGTTTTCATCATTTTACATTCTAAACCCTAAGTTTGTGTGATGAAATAGATTCAGTTTCCTTTTAAATACAATAATATAACATTCATTATAATCCCATGTTATGGTACGTGTCACGTATAATACAACGCATCGCCTGTAATAGAATCAAAAATTTTAATCATCGATTCTACAGATTCTACCTAGTTACCTTGATTTAGTCGTAGTGCTCTAATCCAAAGTTATAATCCCTAATTAATGTATATCAAAATCGCTAACTCGTGTAAAATAAATGACAATGTATGACTGAACACATTTGTTTGTACTAGTAAATACATTTCTGGTTAGATTTATTTGGTTAAAAAAATATATTTTATTATAATAAATTAAAACCTTTTAAAATTGATTACTTGGTTACTTAAAAGGTCTATATTTCAATTTTTTGATCCTATTACAGGCCACAACTTGTATTGTGAATATATTTATTTATTATTTAAAAACCTCGTTTTTAACCGACTTTAAAAAATATATGTGATATCGTTAGAATTTGATATAATTGGAGTAAGGAAAATATTTTTAATTAAATGGGTTCGTTCTTGTAGACTTAACCAGTTTTGGCAGTAACCCTTAGGTTTTACGAGACATCACTATACTCGCACACATAAGCCATAAATGTTAACCATTTGTAGCCAGTCTTATCGCGACAACCGCGTTATGGCCTATTATCTGCGCATCTCATTGGTGCGAGTAGGTATGAACGCATGCTCGTTCAAGCACTTCTCATTGCTCCGAATCGATTTTATAAGTAACACACATGAACCACAAGCTAGCAGGATAAGCCAGCTCATTTTAAGGGATGTGCAATACTTAGTTTCCTTATTACTTAATCATAAGTAGCCATTGTAGCAAGTTTGTGAAAAGTAGACCAAATACATACCCACGCTGCGCGTATGATACATTCAGTAAGTGCATGGTCGTCTTATCTTGTGAAGCTTGGTTTAAAAATACAACAAAGCTTAAAATCATATTATAATGGTTAGTATGTCCAGTCAGCGCCACATCACATTGATCTAAGAATTTAACAGCATTCGGAATATTTGACGTATGTTAAGGAAATTTAAAATATACCGAATATGATTTCATTAAAAAAAATTGCTTTTTCTAGGTACCTGCCTATTCAAGAACATGTGCAGAGGGGACAGCTGTTATTTCTTGGCTATTTGTAGTCGATAGTATCGATACATAAGTACATTAGTGCGAGTTCGTGCGTGACATGTGCATAACTGATATCAGATGGAGAACAATCGCCTAATAGCGGGTGTTTCGATGTGTGGGATTTCGGGTGGGCTCTGTTTCTGCTCTGTTTTGTGTGTGGTAGATAGTTAACTTGACTAATGGTTAAATGTCGTTACCATCGCTTCAATGCTTAGAATTGTGCGTGTTTTAAAAACACCACTTGTTAAGAATTTTTTTCTTTAAATCTCGCACAATCGTAAATTATCAACTGCTGGTAACATTGTTTAACCATTAGTTGAGTTAACTATCGATCACGAAACCGCACCTTAATATGTGCTTAGAGGGCGTCGTGTTTTGATGCTTAACCTAATCGAAAAGCATTCGGATCGCTGCTGACTGTTTTTCTAATACTTACCGTAGAGCTACGACAGAGTTTTCTACGTACGTCAGGAGCCTTTAGTGCTCAAATGCTGCATTCACAAGTGTAGTTGATACTTATATACGCAACCAACAATGTTTGTTCTCGGATACTCAGCTACTTTATTAATTTTCAATACATGCCATAACCTCTCTAAAGATAAACCATTGACTATTCTTACGGTAGAGTTCGGGCGTTATCAGAATTTTGCAGAACATCTGTAGTCAATAAGACCTATATATTATTTCAGCACTTGTACGGTGTTCCATACCACTTTAAATGATAGAAGATTGATAGAAGAAACGTATTTTTAATTGATATAAGTAAATTGCTATGATAATGATAATGAGTGCACGCGATGATTGCTGGTTGCGGACTGAAGTAACATGCAGAATAAGGTAAAATTGTTAGTAAGGCGTTTCAGGTGAGTTAGTAATGCTGAATGGACAAAATGTACGAGTGTTGCACCGTACAGCACTGTTACCCGATTTTAGGAAAACATTAAGTTTTTTCTTTTATCGCTACACGCTCGACATCACAACACAAATATATTTTTTCTATTGTGAATTATCATATTGTAGGAAGTTACTTATTGCCATTGTAGAAGGCATAGTGTACCTTCATTGATGTGTGATAAACCACACTATAGCTCCACTCTAACGGATCTAATCGCGGTTCGGTGTGACATGCGTGCGAGTCGACGGCAAACGATTTAGATGTCGCCCAACAATGGCCGATTATGTTTAAGTGAGCACTTTGGACTTTGAGATCTGTTAAGATAGTGCAGAGAAATGCTTCTGAATTAGATTAAGTAGGCAGCTGTATGTTTATGTATTAAAATATAACGGTAATTTAAACAGCAGTCATTACAGTGAAGTTGTACCACACACAAAACGCACTTGTGCTTTCACGCCATTTCAACGTTAAGCTGAGACAGCAATTAAAACTACAATAAAATAAACATGTCCTTACATTGTGTCCTCACCACATCGTCAACTTTTTCCTCCGTCCGTCATTAAACGACCGTTCGTTATTCAGCACAAAGCGCTGTCAAACCCGTCATAACGTAGTTTTTGCGGAGACACAATGAGACATAAGGACAGGGATGACGACGCGCTGAGGGAACAGGAGTCGCGAGGACCCGAGAACAGAGGGCTATTGATTGGTATTTGTATAAATAAAATAGAAAAATATTGTTGTATATCTGAGGATTTCAATAGCCCAGCTCCGGTCCATGTAGTAAGTAGGTATTCGGTAATTTTGGTCACCATTTATTTCTTGAAAACGTGTCTCACACTCATGGAGTGAGAGAGGAGAGGAGAGTATCTTCAAAAACATGGACCTGATTGGTAACAAGATCGGCACATCCTTGTTCTCATCCTGAGTTCTCATCGTATCAGAAAAAAGCTTTGTACGTGAAACAGACAGATAGGTCAGTGTTGCTGACCAAATTACAGAAAACTGTATGTACCTATATATGTAGCTTACGTACACTGCTAATAGATAAACCATGAGCTTGGCATGCTCGGGATCGATAAATCTGATCCGTAACCTAGTACAAAACTAAAATGATTTTTCAAGTCCTAAAAAGTAGTTTGGTCCACGTAAACACTCCTGCGTTTCTCTGCACAAAAATATGCGTGTAAGAGCCTTATAGTAAAAGCTTTGCATAAGCTTTTTTCTAGTTACCGGTCAACTTTGTTATCAGGCGTTCCTTCGCTCTGAAAAAACTGCGACGGTGATTGCGCAGCAAAAACCACGGTCGTCTATTGTGCCGGTGCAACGCGGGCGGGGCGCAAACGTCGTCGTAACTCGCGCGTTTTTGCCGAGCGTTTCTTTGACGAGGCGTTTTTACCGTGCATGTTCAGACACGAGCTTTACAGATATAACATTTTTGTTGAATATCGCCCCTTTGTAACTCCATAAGATGCTACGTGTTCGTTAAGCATGATGTGCTTTCGTCCATAAATAATTACGTGTGAGACATCACCATTGAGCGCGATCGCGAAATGCGTCCTGGGCGGTATGTGGATGGTATGACCAACGTAACTCCAACTCTACCAAAACTCAGGTCCGGTCGTGTATGGAGTATTGTTGCCACCTTTGGGATGGTTCTGCTAAATATCAGCTGGCTGCTTTGGACTCGATTGAAAACCGAGCAAAAAGGATAATTGGAGACACTGAGCTTTTTGAACGTAGGCTACTAAGCCTAGAACACAGACGTAAAGTGGCGTGTCTTTCAGTCTTCTACAGGCTGCATTTCGGAGAGTGTGCTAGAGAACTGAACCTGATTCCACCAGCCCCCTTTCACCAGCGGAACACTAGACGCAGACGCAGTTTCCACCCTTACGTCGTAGACATTCCCGCAATGCGCACTGATAGCTTTCGATCTACATTTCTCATGCGCACGGCTAGGGAGTGAAATTCGCTGCCGGCTGAAGTGTTTCCTAGACATTATAATTTGGGCGAATTCAAGAAAAGAGTGAACACCATCTTATCATCAGGTGAAATTGGCGCCAAATGTCTGCCTAGACACTATTAAAAAAAATGGTAGTGGCGGTGGTGGTATCCGTCCATACTTAAAAAAACATATTACATATGTTTTTTTTAGCCGAATTGAATTAGGGCCTGTTTACTTTAGGGAACTATATTTTCTATCACCAAAAATTATATTTGTCATCAAGTTGTATCACCTAATAAATAGATCTATCGCCACGAAATATTTTCGTTCTCAGATAAACAAAAATTGATCCCAGGTATAAATTATCAAATTAATGTTAATATATGTGTAAAATAAGATATCGATAACCAATAAAATTATATTGCATTACATGAATATAAACTTCGTTCTTATAATAACAGTTTTGTTACTTAAATAATAGCTCTGTACTCAGAATGGTAGATCTGTCACCAAATAAATCGATTATCGATCCCTGACTGCGACTCCTTTTTATTTGATATTTTGTCACCAATGCAGTAGTAACATTTTATTTCGTTCAGATATTAAATTAATAGTATTCGTTACCAATTTAATACATCAATTTATAATTTTAATGAAAAAATGATCAAAGGGGGAAATGCAACTGCCCTGCGTTTTACAAGAAATATATGTGCAAACATATTATCGGATTAGCCATACGCTTAAAGCTGGCCAACCCCCCACCAGAAGCAAAAAATGTGCTTATCGGCCAGAAAAGAAAAAGGGGCGCCCTTCGAAATCCAAACCAGCGCTGATTATTCAGTGATTATTGTTTTTTAAGAATAAATATTGATTATTTTAACTTTAATTAAGTGTTTTATCTATAACTATTCTGCTAGCCATAAGCCAGCTATTTTAAACCAGCGCTGATTGTTCAGTGGTAATTATTTTAAACAATAAATATTGATTATTTTGACTTTGTTTTATTTACTACTCTGCTAAAAAAAATATTTAAATATAATTTATACTACCAGTGGAAATTTAGAACCTTGGGAGTCTAGTTAAGTAGCAGAATCTTTTGGTTGAAACGATGATGACAACCCTAATTTTTTATTTGAACTTAATGCAATTTTCTAGTAACATAATATGATTTATTGGTGATCTCTTTAAATTAGTTTGCTTAAATACTTATTAGGACACACCTATTATAATACATACAAAAACATTTATTTGGTACTAGACCTTATATCTCAGGATTTTAGGTGATTTATTGTGGAACTGATTTTGCATTGTTTGGTGACTACATTTTGGTGACAGATCTACTATTTTGAGGACAAACCCTATTATTTAAGAAACACAAAACTAATTAAATTGGTGATAGCTTAAATGATACCCTTTACTTTATCCCGGCAAAATCAATCACAGTTGTTGCGCATTGATTAGTGTAACTGATTCGGTGAACAATAAAAAAAGCTCTTTGCTTCATTGATTAAGATAAAGAAAGTCTACTTGGAGAGCACTATTATATTTTCTGCGCTTAGAGTTTGGGCTACGACCCAAATTGAAAAACACTTATAAATCAAGCTTAGCTGTCAGTTATATTCAGCTCTGTCTATAGCTAGTAGCCCATAAGCGTCTAACCTTGGTAATTTTAAGACCTTTGAAAACTCATTATCGAACAGTGATACCACAGGATTAGAATAGTTAGATACGGGATTGCTATCATGTACCTTATTATTTATGAGCAAGTTCTCTTCAGTTACTCCGTGATCATGGCGCTTGCAACAGTGCCGAAATATCGGAAGCTCATAAATAATAATGAACCATGTATGGTAGCAATCCCGTAACTAACTATTCTAATGTTAGTGACCATGAAAGTTTAAAACAATATATACCACAGGATTATGATTAGTTGTGCAGATGAGTGGGGCGCGGCCGCGCGTGCGACGGATGCGCTATCGCGGCGCTTGCGCAACTGATAGCGCGTCCTGCGCCGGCGATTACTTCATCGCTTGTACCAAGCAAGTGACACACTGAACTGACACTTTGCAAGGATGAGATTAAACGGAATACCGGTGCAAAATGTCCTCGCGTGTTATGATGATATTTGTTGTTGATATTGAAATACAAAAAATAGGAATCGTTACAATACAGATTCCAGTTCACGTACACGTTCAGTTCACGTATAATTATGGTAAAACAAAATCGTATATTGTATACTTTTTAAGTATACGTATTTATTAAAATGGTTTATAAATCTATTCCAATCTACATCTTGCTCTTATGGTAATGCATTGCAGTAGGAAGAGCGCAAAGACTTCATCATTCATTGCATGGCTACTTTGCATGTTATTTCAGTGATAGTAGAAATCCAATCATACGCATGGTTGAGGGCAACCTCTAGCAAATCTCTTCTTACACTGACTAATTCATTTTGATAGTTGAATCTCTTCCTAGACTGACCAACTAATTTTGATAGATGGCGGCGCAGAGATTACACAGGCGCGCGCGCAACTAGGAAGCGAGGATGCAAATACTATTAGCGGAAACGAATATACTCGTAATTGCAGCCGCAATCACGGGTTTACACTGTGAGGTAGGTTTTACATAGGACGACCAAGCCTTGGAACTAATCATGTTGGAAAAAAAATACGGACCCCTTAATGTAGTTATGGTTGTTATTTTGTCATTGTATGTGTTACTACTGATAAAAATTCATCGAATTAAAATATGTAAACGTCACAGTTGTCAAATTAGAATTAATGTGGGTATACATCGCAAAAACCAATGATTTTGTACAATATCATTGGCAAAAACACAATAATATCAAATTATAAATGGCAGTGATGTGAGTTCCTGTGTTGATAATGTTGGCATACGCTACGCTATCTCACAATATAATTCAGACCATTTTATTTATATTGCTGATATTACAAGGTAAATAATTTCATCCTTTATACATCTTATCTTTTTTTATTTCGTTTAAGGTATTTTTTCTAGAAGTTATTTCTGATATCAACTTTATCCCCTCGCAGCTGCGCAGTTTTTGCCTCCTCGTAGTCTTCATAAAGTTTAATTGATTGATACACTAACTAATAGTCCAATGTCATCGATCATAAAGTGATTTTACCTGTCCCGTTGCCTCTCTTAATACCCTTTGTATCCTTTGTATCGATTCATTAAGCCACCTCATTATCTCCGTCTGAACCTAGATTAATAAAAAATGATATTGACACGATACCGTCTGTAACGGGACCTCCGTCCACACGCTTGTCGGACTCCGAGTCCTCTCGGGATTAACCTCATTACAGACCGGCCAGATACACCGCGATTTGTCAAAATAAACATGGCCACTACATGCTGATACCGTGTCCTGAGTTCCACCAATAATAATTCGACTTTATTTTCAAACATTTAATGCTGGGATTACAGTAAAATCTTTGAGAAGATGTATCCGCGCATGACTGTCTATCTTGTAAAGAAATTGCGACCATAAAGTTCTGAAAATAAGACTTAAATGGCATTGGGATGAGTGTAAAGATGCGTGGATGCGCGGGCGCAGCGTTTTCGTGGAAAGTTGCGCGGCGCCCGCTGCGAGATATATCGCGGGCCGCGCGCCGCGCCGTGTAAAAATCGCTGTCTTCCCAACGACTGTTTCTCGCTCGGTGAAATTTTGAAACTGTACTCAAACCAATATCATTAAGTTTGTACAAGTATTTTTACAGTTTTGCAACATCATAAATCCTATTGATTTTACAAGTTGTTTAAAAGTTTTATTAAATGTTTTTAAAATCTTGTAAAAACTATTTGAGACAATTTAAAATCATATTTCAGTGTATGATAAAACTAGCGCTGCATCGTGAGAAATTTGCCATAATATGTAAAGAAAGCTCACCCAATCTTCTGATACTATGTTGAATTGACACGACAGTGGGCTTAAGAGTCGTCATGTTAATTTCCCACTTATTATGTCTGTATGTCAAGTGCCGTTTTCCAATCACAGCGCAATCCACCACATCTGACCTGCGCGCGCGCCGGTAACGAGCTATCATTTATATTCACCCGCCGATCCCTGATTATGTTAATAACCCGTCACGGTTCACATTTTGACACGAATTCCGAATATTCCGATTGTTTCCATTATGAATTTATAGAACCATTTGCTTATGTAACATGCAAATCGGTTGACACCACAGATTCCATTTAAATTTCAAAACAAATTGACCTTCCGCCTACTTTATTCTCACCGTTATGTTTATCGGGTAAAATTGGACGAGAGATGCTTGACATGCTCAAGTAGCACTTTAAATAAGCTTCTGGCTCCAAATATTACGCGTTAGTTAGTGAGCAATAAAATGTGTCAAGATGGTTTTAAGATCACACAATGGGAATGCCAAACAAATATCCTGGCAATGAATTCAAATTGCTTCGCTTCTTTAAAATCAATAAGCTTTTAAAATTTGTATTAGAATGGTTAGAGTTGAATGACTGTTGAATGAGGGCAAAAGCTTAACCTGCTCGACCTGTTGCGACAATTTCACAAGTGATTTTTCTTTTTTTATCGATCGAAAGTTTGTTTAAGTAATTTGTTGCCGGCATCGATAGCGGTGAGTAATGAGCGGTCCGTAAATTAATTGTCACTTAACAAAGCGTGTCGATGGTATCGGCTGACGCACGGTGCGTGTGAGATGCGCGCGCGCAACGAGCTTGTTCCATCGACACAACATACAACTGTGTTTACGGAAACATGTCACCTCGCACGACTTTTGTCAAAGGTCAGTGAATTAGTGGCATAATACAACAAGCGCTTTGGAAGTTTATATTTTGATACTTTAAAGATGCATGATACACAATTGGCCTCTAGGTACATAATAGTCCCCCTAGCCGATTTCGACTACGGTGGCCAGTTACAACGACTAACCGACTGCGCGGGACATATTATAGTGCTCAAGTGTCTGCGCAAACACAGGTGCACTCTCTATTCCTTTCACTCTCATAGCTCGATGGGACAGCAATGAATCTGACACGACCGGAGAGAGATCAGGCGCAGGACCAACGGCTTTACGTGCTTTCCGAGGCACGAGGGTGAAACACCGCCAACTTCCAAACCCCGGGCTAACCTGAGATTTTCTGAACAGAAAAATCCAGATACACTTTTTTGGCCCGACCCGGGATTGAACCCGGGACCTCCGGCGCAGCCATCGCTTTAAAATGCGACCCTCTCACCGCTGCGCCACAGAGGCAGTTTATAACTACATACGTCATTATGTATGCACAAAACTGATTTGAGTATATAGATCTCTTAAGTCTTTCAACTAAACTCATTTTTAAATTCAACTCGTGTGCGAATTTTCGTAAGTGTATATATGTTTGTATATTTGTATGTTTGTCCAAGGATTTTACGAAAACAAGAATTCTACGAATCATAGCAAGATGATTCTTTTTTAGTTTAATCAATTAGATTTTTACAAATACTTTTTAAAAAAATACAGTTTTACCGAGATCGAACTGTTAGTTTAAAATATATTTTTTGCCAATTCATCCATGACTGAAGTATAATTGCTTGCTTAGAAAACTTATTAATGTCTGATTCCGCGGTACTTATCAAATTCATTTAGGTAATGTTGTCTTCGAATTGGTATCTGGCCATTTAAGATTTTGAACCATAAATGCCAGCCAGTTGTTTCTATTCTTGTAGACCTAAAAAAATCTCTAATACTCAATCAATCCACCACCTAACAACCAGCTAAACGTCTTATTCCGGTCATTGCCACGAGAAGCAAAGTATTCCGATACTGCAGCGCTGGAAGATGATCAAAGCGGGCACATCGCACCATCAATTACCCTCCTCATCAATTCCCGGTCACGAACTTTCATGATCGATGGATGCACTGCTAAAGATCGAAAGATAACCGAGGGTAGCTGGAACCAGCAAATGGATAGTTGCTACTTAGTGTTTCGAACTAGTTGTTCAACGATGACCGGTGTGCCTATGTCAGATATTTGATAATCTCGTCACTTCGTCGTGAAACAGTATCACAGGATCTTTTTTCTGAAAAAACCTTCGTGACATATGTCTTATTCTTAAGTCATCTATACCAATAAAATGCTTTGTCCTGAACGACTGACTTATTGATTGACTGACTGACTGGCTGACTGACTGACTGATGGATCAACGCACAGCCTAAACCGCTGATTGTAGAGACCTGAAACTGGGAGGGTGTGTTCTTTGTATGACGAAGGGATCCGACAAGAAAGGATTTTCAGAAATTCCACCCCTAAGGGGGTCAAAAAGGAGTGCAAAGTTTGTATGGAACAACCAGATCCCTTGGTCCAATCTACTTCAAATTTTGCATACACATTCTTTTACAAAATTGACGGAAGACTTATTTTGTATTTTATTGAAATTCATCTCCTAAGGGGGTTAAAAAGGGGAGCAAAGTTATTATGGGGGTGATTTGCTTCGAAATTGATATCAATACTCTTTAGTGCTTACGATAAAAATATTTTTTATTTAATTTTTGACAGTCATTTGACATATCTGAGACAGAATATTTGTCACATGTTTGTTATTGATGTTGCTCTCGAGAAGAGATTTTATTCCTTATAATAGTAAATAATATTTTTTGTGTTTAAACAGCGTAGGTATCAATCGGTCTGTTTCCAGTGTAGATTGCAGATCGTATGTTCATATTGTCGGTGGACATTCTACGCTGCTCCTGTGGTCGAAAGGTGTCCAATCTGGAACTTTTCTGCAAACTTTTCGTGAACCTAAGTATGTTTAGCAGTGGACGGCTTTTGGATGTTGATGATGATGGTGGCGTAGATCTTTACATAGAATTGTCACTTTCAATTTACGATGCGAATTCAAGAAAGTAGAGTAGGTATTCCCTATAACCAATAACCATAAACAAAGCTAAAATTCAAACTCTTAAGGTAGCGGGAGAAGACTTGAGGGAATTTGCTTCTCTCACAGCCTGTATGTGACATGATGCTGTGTAAGCGCAGAGAGTAGCCTGGTCATTTTAGTACCCGAAGTAAATATACGATTGACGATACGGGCGTAGGAAGTATTTCCATTTCGTTGTAAAATAAAAAGATAATATCCCTGTGTAAGTTTGACCATTATACCGGGCTACGTGTTGTGTGTACATAAAATATAACATTTATCTGTACGCATTTCTTTATATATATTATAAAAATGGATGTTTTTGTTTGTTTGTTTGAACGCTCTACTCATAGGTAAGGTTATAAAATATTATAGATAGCTAATTTATCAGGGAAGGCTATAGATTAATGCGTATAAGCTTTTAAATTTTCGCTACAATCTATGGGAACGGAGTTAAACTAGAACGCGCGCATGAAGTCGCGGGCGGGCCGCTAGTAATATTATATATAATTTAATAGTAACAATCTAACATAAAAATTTTACACTAACTAATTTAACTCGTCAAGTATGTGTAAACGAGACACAATAAAAATTCCATTGTTATGCGGCGCCCGGCTGTCGTTTGATACCTGACTGATTAAGTATCATTTGGACATTTCACTCTAAGTTTCGTCTGGTTTCAATAAGTATGAAGGATATTCGATTCCTTGCCCATGTCCTTACTACTTCCAAAAAACAAAACATAGCTCAACTAACGGGTTGCACCCAACTCCGAGCGTCGACAGATTCGGCCGACAAAAAACATCTCCGGTCAGCCTCCGTCGAATTAACGAGAGATAATCCCCCCTCCCCCTCACCCCTTGTCCTTAATTAAAACGTCTGTGTGTCGGCGCGGGCGCAGGCTCCCATGCTCGCTCTAATCAGATTGGCTTAGCCTGGCCCGAAGGATTCCACAGTGTTTTGTCCACATTGAATTTATTTGAAGTTCAGGGTTTCAAGGTGAGGCTGTCATTGAAACGTAAAATAATTAACACTACAATATTGTATTTCGAGTTTCTTATAAACGCTATTTCTTATAAATTATGCCTTGGTGCTGACACACAAGCAGTTTATTTCTAAACTTATTAGCACACGGGATTTTATGCAAAGATACACTTACCTTAAGTTAAGTACAAAATTCAGCAAAGTTTAATATCATAAATAGTTTGTTTCTTATTTTGCGGACCAAATAAAATGTGGTTAAGTGTTTTAGTATAAATTATGGTATCTTCACCCTTCTCTTCTCAACAACATTGGTTGTACTTAATTCCTTCATAGTTTATTGATTGCAGGACTAGTTTGTTTGTAGGGTTTAAAAAGGTTATAATAATAATTAATTTTTCAGTTATTCCCTTTTCTTAAATTACTATAATATGTTATTTAAAACAATGACATTCGTTTTCCTGTGTAGCGCATTATTTATTTGCCTCGGCCCTCTGAACCTCTTGTCTACCTGCGTCTGTTTACTCGCCTCCTGCGCCCGCGCATTCCTCTCTTATTACTAATCCATCGGGAACTTATCATTATCCCCAGCTAATCACGCCCTCACGACATCACGCCCTGTTCACAGTCACAGCCTCACTGTTAACAGAATGATAAAGCTATCTCCGTTGACAAGCGACGTCATTATTAATTTATTAAGTGTGAGTTATCAGGATCATTTTTGGGGCCTATCATTATTCGGCGATTATAACCTCAAATAAATTGATGCATCGTATAATTACAAAGGTTTGGATTTGTGATTAATTGCTGATGACAAATAAAGGGATTTTAATTACTACGTGTACTATCGAAAAGATAATTGTTACAATGACTTTTAATCAATTATAGATAAATGAGGTGCTCATCGCGCAGTGGTGGCAACGCTTTGGTAGTGATACCGAAGTTAAGCAACTTACGGCGCGGTCGGTATTTGGATGGGTGACCATTCCGACCATTTAAGTGACGTATATCACGAGCATCTCCGTTCTTCGGAAGGCACGTTAAGCAGTTTGTCCCTGCTAATATCGGTTGATATTATTCGTTAAGTCTAGTCAGAGGCCCTATGGGCGGCTTGATAAAATCTGACAGCAAGGTTGGTCGCTTGCCTTGCAAACACCCCTCCGCCAATTCGCACTGAGCCCGCGTGGTGGAGTACGGCTCATACTACCTCATATTTGAGGTAAGGCCTTTGCCCAGCAGTGGGATGCTTACAGGCCAGCTTTACTTTTTTTTATATAAAAATGATAGTGAAAAGTGTTTCAGAGCAGAAGGTTCCCTTTTCGAGCTTGATCTTCTAAACTCACAAAACATGAGATTTTCTGCACAGATTACACCTCAGATAACGCTGCAACATCGGCTACAGATAGCAAACAAGCCGGCCGGTGTTGGATGTCAGTACTGCAGATACGGTGCTGTACGACGACCAATTTTCAAACCTGTCCGGTACAGGTAGATGCGAGGCTAGGGCTAGTTTACATAGCGTAGGGGCTAGACGTGTTTGGTAGCAACAACAAGAGATATATAATAGATAATTAGATCAACATACCTACCCAAATATTTATTTTTATTTATTTAAACTGTATTGCACTGTAAAATGTACAATTGTCGGACTGAATGCCCTATGGCATTCTCTACCAGTCAACACTTGGTAATATTATCGAATTCCATCTAACGTTATCACATACATACACATCGAATTGATAATCTCATGTACGTACATGTACACTTACCTTACTGACGTAGGTACGAGTTGTCTATGAAGTTATAAGGTTTACTCGAGTTCAGATGGTTGCAGTTCAAAAGCTGGATTCGCGTCGGCCGTCTCGTCTGCGGCGCGTTCGTCACGCGGTACGCGCTTCTCGCTACTCGCGAGTCTCGCTTCTCGCTTTATCAGCGTGAAATCGCGCGCTCCCGTGAAATAGCGCGCCCGCTATCAGCCACCCCGGTATTAATCATAAAATTCGTTACGCATCTCTCGTTCGTTATTTGAAAGCCATAAAAACATACCGCGATAGCCGTGAACTGACGTGTCATGTAGCCATTTTCATGTTTATTTATGTAAATATTCAATAGCGGAGTTGTCCATGTGAGCTTTACATTTTATTTATGGAGTTCAGTCGCGGTAGGAGGCTTCTATGTATTTATTATATTATTATAGCAAGCTTCGCAGTAAGCGCGCTCTGTTGCGGTATATTTCAAACTTGGAAGCTTGCAAGTGTTGAGAGCTCCCGCAGACCCGTCATCCTTAATAATATTTATACGCGTATTTATTTACTTATAATTTAATTCGATCATTAATCATGGCACCGATGTTTTATCTATTTATTTATTAGAGGAGCACAAACAGAATAACAATCAATGAATAAATTAAATCACTACGTTAAAACAAAGCACAGGCTGGACTGTAACATATGTACAGTTCATAACTTGATTGAAACAATTTGAAAAGAAAAAAAAACAGAATTTAGATCAATGCCAAATTAAAAAAACATTATAATTTAAAATCAACCAAAATAAGATCATGGTACAGAATTAAAATTAAAAAAACAATAACTTAAATAAAAACGAACTAATGAAAACAAAATTTAATAAATAATTCCATTAATGTATTATTTAAACAATAATAAAATTTAATTCAAATTAAGTCCAAAGACAATTGGTGAGATCACCATAAAGGATTTGGGATAGGTACTCTTGTTAACTGAGAAGTTATTATTTATTTTTATTTTATTTATTTATTCAAGGCTCACAGAACAAGTTACAATCACATGATTTACAGAAAAAAAAGTATTTTAAATATAGAACTAGACCGTAACTCTAAGTATGTGGGCACAATATGTACCAAATATAATGAAATGAAAGAGGGTTAGACTTTTAGTTTAGTTGGTTTGGCAAAATTTTGAATGTCTTTTTTAAGTTTAGCTAGACCTACACTACACGGAAAAATGTCCAAAGAAGGTTGCTTTGCTACTGTATCATTATACAAACGACACATCCTGGAGACAGGGTTGAAGAACGATGTGTTATTCCTATATGTCTCAATGTAGAATAATTAAGGTGATTTGTCACGAGATCTATACCGAATATTGAAGTTAAGCTTAGCTACAGTAAAAGGGACGGCGAATCAATATCAGAATGTATGATTTTATGAAGGCATGTTAGCTCATTGCATAGGCGGCGGCAACCGAGAGAAGTAATTTTGAAGTGGTCGAGTCTTGCAGCGTAGGATCTACAACTACGGCCCAGGTTAAGCCTATAAGAAAGTATGCATAGAAACTTTTTTTGATCTTCTTCGATCTTATTGGAGTGGACTTCATAGTATGTTGACCATTCACTGAGCCGTACTCTAGGATGCTTCTCACTAGGCAGAAGTAGAGTAGAGTGAACGACGATTGGTCTTTGAAGTCCTTAGTGCAATGCGAGATAAAGCCAAGAAGTTGATTGCACTTTGAGATGATTTAATGATAGTGGTGATATATAGTATTAAATGTCAACATACCTGCATTAAGAACCAATTAATTGGATGATCAAACGAACTTACCTGTAAGTGAAGTTCGATCCAAATTGTCCTGACTTCGTCGAAGAGATTTAATTGACCATGTAGTAGGCCCTGCTACGCGTCCATTCACTCGCACACAGGTTTAGCGCAAGAAAGAGAAGGTAAAAAACTAGTATCCCTCCCTCCTTCCTGCGCCTCACAGCACTGCCAGCCGCCTGTCGCTCATTCATTTCAGAGCAAGGAGACCGATGTTCCAGATGTACAACATTGATTTATGGTACGGGTGGCAACAATTTTTGCAGAAAATACACGTACCTATGGGAATTGGGAAGGGTGGGAACTTAAATCTCTTCGACGAAGTCAGGACAATTTGGATCGAACTTCACTTACAGGTAAGTTCGTTTGATCATCCAATTGTCCTGCCTTCGTCTCTGAGATTTAATTGACCATGTAGATGTTCGGAGTAAATCAATGTTGTTACAAAAATAAGTTGACACCTCTATAGTTAGTAATCTTTGATTATTAAAATGATCATTTAAATAACAAAAATGTTTTATGTTACCATGTTTGGCATTATGCACTATTGTTATGGGTGCATGATAAGTAATTTCTTTAATGGGAAAGAAAGAAGATATTTATTAGTTTTTTATATATATATGTATATATATATATTTTATTAATGTTAAACTCCAAGAATATGTAAATACAATAATAATTTTAGTAATCTTAACTGAAATAGGACGAAAATTTCTTAGTTCCCTTTTTTTTGTCTGTTATACAAATTGCAAATAAATACGAAATACGTATTGTTGAGACAGATTGCGAAAGCTACATACAGAAATACTTCTCATCCAGCGCCCTATCATTTTTAATGCACTTAACGGGCGTATTGGAGAGTCTTTTTGTCTTGCAGTTTTAACGTATTTTACAATCATAGATTTGTAAAAAATACACGCATGATAGGTATTCGATTACTTTTAAGTATTGGGTATTTATGTATTTATGCAGCTGTTTGAAATATATTCAGCCGTATACCGAAAACAAAATACTTATTATTCGAATTTTGAATTCTAAAGAAAATGTTTTGTTGTAATAAGTGTAAGATGATTGGTAAAAAAATAGTTGGTTCATTTGAGGGTATATAAGATTTTAGATGTATTCATCGGTGTATATCAACGCTATTATTATTTTCTGGGTTACAATAAGAATACGATATTTCAATGAATTTGAAATATTATCGTTATCAAAACTTGAAAGCATTAAGGAAGTAGGTAATGATTGAGTGATTTGAATTTTTTCTAAAGAAGCTTGGAAACGACCTCTGGGGGCGTTGTTGTGGCTTTATAAGGTCATACGAGCGCAAACGATTTCTCCGATAGAAGTTTTGGTACCACCTAACCTGACGTTTGCCTAATATTTAACTTATCAACCAGGCGCGGAAGTCTCGACATAGTTCCTTGTAAAAAACACCAGTTGGCGCTCGAAAAAAAGCTGAGTCAAAATTGGTATTTTCGTGTATTTACTGATTGAGAATAATGTTTTAATCAAGCTTAATTTTTTTTTTTTTTTAGATTTACTAAAGATTTAGCTATGTAAGTTAGAAGGATATTAGATGGAGTAGCAAAACAAAATATTGAAATTATCTACGCGAAATATTAAACATGACGCTTCAGACTTCCAGCACAGGAATGTTCGCCGAGTATTCGATAGTCGGCGCATAGTCGGAAAAAAAAATACTCATAAATATTGACTGGATAAAATATGTCTGAATTACTGAGGGTTACATTTAAAAAAAAAATGCGATCCTATCTTATCGATTTGGTTTTGATGAGATACTTTATTTTTATTTTATATTTTCTATGAGTTTGACAAATATTTGTGACTTATTCTTCTTTTTTGGGGGTAATGGCAATGTGCATTTCCGCAATTATTGTGCCGCCAATGTATTTGTGTCTTATTTGGCTTCAGATGAGACTTGTTTCAATATTATGAGCAGTGTAAAATAAATCTTGATGATTCAAAATTAGGGTACCTATTGTGACAAGAAGTCCAAAAGTAAATGAATATGTCGTGTTACAACAAGTATGTCATAGATCGATGTTACCAGGGAACACTGGTTTCATACATATTAAAACACCCTCAAATATAAATGATAAATAAAAAGATTCAAGCATTATTCTTTGTAATAAATAAATTACTTTCAGGTTTTATAAATAAATCGTCGAACTACTCGACGTCTTACGGCGCAAGAGTATAAGAACGAGCGTAAAAAATAACATTTGCAAAAAATATGTTAAAACTTGGCAGACCATGATTGGTTATTATTTTGTGGTCGGCAATTGTTTCACCATACCTAAGTAATTGGTGAATATTAAGACAAGATTTCCTTTGAAAATTTATTTAACATAGTATATTCAATACTTTTAAACATCAATTAAACGATACAATTCATAAAATAAAATAATCTTTTTTATAGTTAATGCAGCAATGTTTCCATATGAATGGTTTCCTAATATCATAGTGGCTTTGCTGGGGAGATGGTTGTATGTGGAGTGGGTGTATGTGATTAGTTGGAAAAAAAACTGATGATGATAGAAGATATTTACTCGATAAAGTTAATTCTTAAATCACAGAATATAGTGGGAAAAATATGCATAGTTTATATTCCCAATAACTCAAATTAGATGCTTGTAGTGCAATTTAGGTTTGATGCTGCGTTGCTGCCTTTTGTTTTAAAAAGATCGATTTTTGTAATTTGTACAATAATGACCATGTCTTTTATTTATCCAACCTTTAACGTAGGTGTGTAAATAGTGGAATAAATATAGCCAAAAAATATAAAGAATAATAATAGTACTTCAAACAATAGGTCATTCTATGTTTGAATTATTCTTCGGTGGTGTTTGTGGTGGTAAATGGTGAGAAAAAAAAACAAGCCCATAAAAAACTAAAGTCAATTCAAGTTGACCTATGGTTGTCACAATTTTTTGTTGGCGGTGGCTCAGGCATCGCCTTTTCTGAAGATAATTGACACAGATCTTTATTTAGTTTTTCAGACTTCACATTAAGTACCGAACTTTGCGACGATTTAATCTAAGAAGCATACATGAAAAGTTTAGTGCATATCACACCATATTTTTCGAAAAATAAAATAGCACCTAAAACAATTAATTACCGTCTACCTATTTAAATCGAATATGACGGTAGTGCTATATTGAATTCGCAATTTAACAAGAAAACTCATTGGTATAAACCAAAAACACATTACGCTTTCCAGCTGGTTGTTGTTACGTTGGTTAATAAAATCTAAGCTGTACCGAATTATTAACTGAGGAGTGAAACAAATCTTAGTTGGATTTCAAGACTGAATAAGTACCTACTGTAAATATTCCACCATTCAGAATCATACAAATGCCAGTTAATGAGCAAAGCTCAATATTATTAGCATAGCTATTTAAATTGTGAGCAATAAATAAATGAGTAAATAAAATCAGTTTTACATAATTCTTATATGGACCCAACCATATGCATTGAGTAGAAAACAGAAATGTAAGTAAGAACTTGCTTACTTAAAAAATAATAATTGTCTTCTTTTTATACAATCCGTAAACTTCGATATTTAAGTAATGTTAAATATTTCATTTGATAAGCGATGTTATGTTTTCCATAGCATTGTCTAGCAAGACAAGTTTTATAGCCATTAGCCAGAAATAAATAAAAAAAGAGTTGTAATCAATTGCAGACATAAGACCATAATATTGTGAGCTATGTAGTATCGATGTATACAGTACCGTTTTTAGAGCTTTGGGAAAAAAAATAAGGAGCGTGCACCGCATCGCAGGTGGCACTATACGTACTTATGTTTATCAGTCTAGGCAGTTATAGTGTTCTTAAGTCTTTCATTTTTACAATTTCAGGTAAAAATGTACAAAATAAATATAAATTTATTAGATTTGAAATAAATCTGCTGCCACTATTGTTTTTCGGTGCTTACAAAAAAGTACTTAGTAAAACATATATATTGCTCCTTTTGTTTGTAAGTGTAAAAGCTCACATTAAACTCAATTCCAATCTATGTCAAAAGATTGACTGAGTCAAGTGTTCGGTCGTGGTTTTACCACGAATGGAATACGGTAGCCCGTAACACGTAGTACGGCTTCAAGCTTAGCTAGCTTTAATGAAAAAAGACCTTACCTTTATTTGGTCGGATTCTGATTTCGAGCGCGAGACGTTGAAGCGCTAGGATTGTTGGACGGTAGTTCACCGTAACAAACAAGCAATTCACGGCGCATGGCGTCGCGTTGGCACAGGCAGGACACACTATGATGCCTGTTGGGGCTTGATGAGTGTGGGCGAGGAACGCTTCACACTGAGAGGCCCTGATGGCGCGTCGTCAGCGCTGCTTATAATGAAATGCCTTTGTGGCCCCATTAGTTCACTTTTTTCATTTGTCGAAACGCAATGAAAATAAGGGTAGGTTTATTGAAAGCAACGCATACCATACGTCTCGATTCAAGATAATTAGGACTGGCTGGCATCACGTGCCAGCTCGGCCAAAAAATTGCTACAGATCAATATCGCGTATTGATTCGGAGCGTTAAAATGCGGACTGGCTAGTATCTCGTAATAGCTCGGCCGCGAAGCGTAAAGCATGCATGTAGCAGCCACGCTGGGTTATGCGTTTAACTTCAGTTCACGTTCACAATTTATTTTTTTCAGTATGAATATCACAATAAGGTAACTTTCGTTTAGCACGAAATAAAAAACTTAACGGTTTTTTCTTTTTTGCTGTGGTTACTGCGTGCGTCGGAACGGCGCGCGCGCACGGACACGAATGAGCGACAGGCGGCTGGCAGTGCTGTGAGGCGCAGGAAGGAGGGAGGGATACTAGTTTTTTACCTTCTCTTTCTTGCGCTAAACCTGTGTGCGAGTGAATGGACGCGTAGCAGGGCCTACTACATGGTCAATTAAATCTCAGAGACGAAGGCAGGACAATTGTATGCACAGCATATTCAACCAGTTGATTATGATACGAAGTATTGTTTCTGTACAAATGAATTATGTACACGTTGGGACGTTATCAATATTTATTATCAGGCGCAGCAGATGCAATAAAACTTGTATATACTTTTTTTTATATGTGGGTTGCCCATAGATTCAAGCTCACGTCAACTCCCAAGCCCGAATTATAGTGTTTAATTCGTGTCCCTACGCACTCGCTCGTTACCGCGCGTGACGGTGCGCTCGCGCAGCTTAATCGTCTTTATTCGGCAGTTCCAACCACAATCGGCCGCTTATTAACGATCTATATCACGCCCAAGCACCCGATTTGATTGTACACGATTTTGAACAACAAAAAAGGGTTTTGTTGTTGACTGAATTTTGAATTTGAAGACTATTATTACGGATCTACTCGTTGCATCGAAATGAAATTATACCTGAATAGACAACACATTTTTTATTTTGGAAATTTTAAAATACAATGATTGATAGCATTCGAAGGACGAGTACCTACACTCTAGTCAAAGTATGCATGAATCAAAATGATAATGAGATTTTGCCATTATACAATCTTAATATTATAACACTTGTTAAGGGCAACTGCGTCAGACACGGAATCAAACCCTGTGTCACGCTATCCAGGCACATGTGCCTGGATAGCGTGACACAGGTGATAAAAGCATGTTTTACCACTTGGCTAACGCTATAAGTAAGTACACTGAATATAGGCATACTATAATAATTTAAACTATCCTTAGGCACCGGCACACTGTTAAAAGATGCGGGTCTATTTGTGATGAAAGATATTGCCATACCTAACCAGAACTTTTTTCAGAATTTTCTAAGCACTGCTAGAAACTCTTGTGACCTCATTAGTCGGGCGTAGTCTACCGCGACTTACTGCGCGCACGCTGCATAACTCGCATTATTCGCAGCCACTACAAAGTATCGTCCCGCCCGTAAACTGCGATGGAATCCCGCACTCCGGGAACACCCTGGATTTGTTACATTTTTCCCGACGATTTGTGATGTTGCAGACACATTTTGTTGATGCGGATGTGGGTTCATAAGTGCAGGAGAGGAATACTTATTTACTGTTCAAGGAAAGCTACAAAGGCAAATGATCACTTTTCTTTGCCAATAATCAACTAATCACCTGAATTATTTATTTATTAATTATTTATTTATTTATTATTTGAACCTAAATTTATTTATGTAACGTTAATGAGATGCGTTGTCTTCAATAGAGCCAAGACAGTCCACAATTCTCGGTTTAGGGACTGTCCCCACCATTTTTCTGACATCATGCATTGTTGTTATTTCTTTGTAGTTACCATTAAAATTAGTTTAATAAATAACACCTACTCGAACAGGGTGCGCTTTGCGATCTAGTTTTGACAGTTAAGCTGCTCTGCTTTCAGGCAAATTTTGTATTACGATGTCTTTATTTCGACCATATAAGTTAGTGAGAACAAGTCACGTTTAATTTTTCTTAAGTAAGATCATAATACCATTTTAGCGACACGGCTTGCTAGGTGGGACTTGAACTGCCTGGAACTAGAACGGATTGAATCTCAAAACGCCCCCAGATATGATTTCCTTCATGTTTTGGAAAGCTAGTCGAATTAACTGTGCAATGCTAAGTCAGCTAACATCTCATGTGCCGCATAAACCAAGTTTTCCACTTACGTGCAGGCGTACGGGACTACGGGACGTAACAAGCGCGTGTACTCACGTACTCCACGTGGCGTGCGCGCGCGCAGTAACGGTCACAAATGACGCTGACGGCGCATGATACTGTAATTGTTACTGCTAGGATAAATGCGGCAATTGGGGATCTAAGTCGGCACAGCGTTTCACTATGAGATGGCA
This sequence comes from Pyrausta aurata, assembly GCA_963584085.1. NCBI lineage: Eukaryota > Metazoa > Arthropoda > Insecta > Lepidoptera > Crambidae > Pyrausta > Pyrausta aurata. The sequence goes on along the minus strand of OY757271.1, from coordinate 26,557 downwards.
ACTGATACTGGGAGATAGGGTGGGATCGTGAGAAGTTAATAACGGGTTTGGATTGGATAGGGATAAATAATTTGTAAAAACGAATATTCGTAATCATATTCGATGTAGTAACGTGCATGCAACACTGATACCTACACAAGCATCAGTGTTGCATTAAAGTTAATACAAAAACTAGAATGATATATTTTTGTGATGCATTACTCTTTAAGATATCATGTTTTTAAACCGGTTAGCAATTTAGAAGACCAGAACTCCCAATTTGATAAACCATTTTCCCATTGAACTTACATTCTTTCTGCTTGACTTAAAGGTATGAGTCATACCTTTAAAACAAGCAGAAAGATTTCGCAAATTGTAAGACAAGAAGAGTACAATTTTTGTAGATAAATAGAAAACGTAAGTTTAAAATTTTTCATACCAGTAAACAAATTTAACATGTTAATTTATATTTATTATATAAAATAAATGTTTTATCTTCGTTTAGTTGTTTTTTCCCGCACCATAACAAAAAAATAAAATAAAAATCATTTTTTTTGTCATACATATTTATACGAGTAGTAGGGCGACTAGGGCGGCATAATCGGTATTGCGCGCGGGCGACGTAATAGCTAGCGGCGGGCCTGGGTATGACGGGGACAAAATGCTTTTAGCATTAAGTCCACCTTTTGTACACTGTTACTTGTGCAATAAAGTTCTAAAATAAATAAATAACCATATTCAGACATTAAGCCTACCTACCTTACCTACCTACTTAAAAGTATGACACGGATGCGTGTGCGCAGATTGTAGAGTCATCATAGCAACAATGCGTTTATTTGCGACAACTGTCATACGATCGCAATGAGCGATGTATCATCGTTGTTCGAGGGCGCGACGCGGTAGGGTGCGCAGACGCAGACAAAACAACCCTTACATTTATTTTGATATTCTTTGTGGCGGTGTCATGTGTGCGGTTGCTGGCTACACCGATGTCAAGTGTCTAGAACTAACGACCCTAAAAAACAAGTGAAACTATCGACAAATGCCGCCCCTTTGCGCCATCTGTCAATGCGCTTCTAACGAACCGCAATAGAAAAAGTTACAGAAAAGCCACCACTCACCATAACCCTCTTTGTAAGTAAGTTTTATGCACTCTACATTTAAGCATATACGATTTTGAACAAATTATACAAGTGAATATTTGGAAGAGTTAGGCAACTCTATAACAGCATCACCAATCTGACTTTAATAACAAACATAATTATATTGGATGAAAAACTTACAATATGAGCCCATTTGACCTTTGTTATAGAAGCATGAAATACAAAAAGTTGTGAACAGACAACGCTAATGGGAACTTATTTAGACATTGTGAAACTGGTCGTTAGTAACTATATTATTTATTTTAAATACGCAGGAACCTTTTTAAGCTAGAGGGTGTATAGTCCCTACTGGGTGTACTTCTACTACGGCCTCCTAGAGTGCGCAATGTTGTGCGCGTGCGCGCACATACTTTTTCGCGATTATGCAAACACTTGTGTCAGGATTTAATGATACTCTAACTAACCGATCTGCTGATTTTTAATGGCCCTACGCGTATTATTATGTTTTTAACGAGCGAATTAATGCTTTATTCATAAAAGGAATTGAATCATATTTCTATCAATAAGAAAAGTAGAATGAATTTTATTGTTTTCTGTTTTATTTGTTTTGAAAGTGGAATTTATGTACGGTTTCATCACTTGAATATGTATATAGGTTACATATAACGTACTTATATAATACCTTATCGAAAAAAAAATGTATAGCCTTTAAGATTCGTCTTCTTAAAAGGTATACATAATACCTAGTTCTCCTTAGTCGGGCACTCTTGACAGAGTGGTCGTGGCTGTAGATGAACAGGATTGCGGCTCGCCGTCACACACCGCTCACTTTCAGGGCTGCAGCACGTCTGGCGATGTTTCTCCATCTCTGCCGGTTTTCTGCATTGCGAGCACATTGTATGGTAACAATACCTAGTTAGGTAAGCCCATTTCCCAGCCATGATGGCCGACTTTACAGAAATTCATTTTACTTTTCTTTAGTCAATATAAGAGTGCAAATTATTCACTCTACCCAGAATTATAATGACAACTTTAATCTAAAACAGTAAGATTGGCCGTAATTATCCCCACTCAAATGACTTACTGTTTGCATGAGACGTGCGCGCTCGCTCAATGTGTGATCATAGATGATTTTCCAATTTTTACAGCGTTTTATCTCTAGCACATGCAGGTGCGCAGCTGTATTTTCATAAGCAAAGGAAAACTCACTCGGGTTATACGGGGCTGGGTGGGTTGCAAGCGTGAGACTTTGCTGCATACGAGTACGTCGATCGATATGTTACCGTCTCTGATGTGGTTGGTATCTTATGCCTGTTGACAGGTGGAACTTTATACTTGCGGCCACGTCAGTTCCATACTGGGCACATTGTGGTCCACTGGTTCGCACTAAGGAATAAGCCTCTGATTGATATTTTGAATTCTGTGAAAAGCAAGTGTTGAGATGTGAAATTGTAAATTGAAATTATTCTATAGCACAAGCTGTTATGTTGGGAGAGTCGCTAGAATTATTAGAAAAAATCTTGAGAAAGCAAAACCATATAAAATTCAATTATTGGATTTAGTCATACTAATAAGAAGTTGTATGATTCGGAATGAGGTTAGACATGTAAAATAAATTAATGCAGTAAAATAAGCGGCAGAGCCGAAATAACAAACATCGGTACCTACAAATAATAAAAATTTTACTTTGTGACAAACTTCCTCAAATGCCTTTTTCAAACGTGTTTGTTATATCTATGTTTGCTTGTTGACTGTCCCAAGTTTGATTTGTACTTTTTACATTGCCTTATCGTGATTCAGCGACAAAAAGTCTGCGCTGGGATTCGGGTCTTTATCGAATATTAATTAACAAGCCCACAATCCGAGTCACTTAGTCCCTCCTTAAAAAGACTAAGTAATTTGATGCCGAACACGACCCAAATAAAGAAAAACCACATAAGTCGTAAACGTAATGGAATGTGCGTTATTAAAAACATTTTTAGTTGTAATATCTGTACCGGGCAGTGTTTTTCTAATTTGGATGCATACATTTATGATCATAGCCAGCAGTTAAGAGAGTTTACTGCTTGCACTAATTAGTGCACAAGCGGGCGGACGGGTTCTCAATTTGGCGGAAGACGGTCATATATTTCGGCGCTCTGATTGCTGCGCGCCCGCGATTCTTGCTTTTTCGCCGTCCAATTAGCGGAATCTTTGGGAACATTCCTCGGGCGCTCGCTCGATATGTTTAATTACGATGTTAATTAAATGATCGCTGCCGGTGGCGTCACGCGCCGCGCACTTTATCTCTGTCATCGTGGGCCGGGTTAATCTATGCAAGTCGTGGATAGGCGATCGTATCGTGCGGCAATATGATCGTGCGCGGGTAACGAGACGGCCATTAGGGCCCACCTGCGCGCACGCATGCAAAAACACACCCGTTACAGGATCCGCGCTGAGATTTGTGGCCGAGGACATGACCTACAGCGGCTAAGCCGCGTCGTACCTACCTTCCGCATACATAACTAATGGATGAACGGAACCCTAGATATGTAACAAAACTCTGAAGTACCTAACTAAAACCCATACCACGAGATGCCGTTTTGTGTCAGCATTTAACGAAAACAGTGTTGCAGTTTATTACAGTCCAAATAAAAAAGTCTATATGTATGCTCCTCAACCTGCGTTGATACGTGATGAGTTCCACTTGTTGTAAGAGCAAAGTGTATGCAGCACCAGGACATTAATACTTGCCTCAGCCGGCTACACCTATGCTGCGCAGTGGCACATCCGTCCTCGCTGATTGACTTCTATTGCATTCCGTCGTCCACGACGAGACAGGATTTGAATACGAAGAATATATTACTCTTTGGTGCTGTTTATTCTCGAACTGTCAGCCCTCAGGGAAACTGAGCCCGATCAGTGTGAACGCAGATTTATCTGACACCGCGGTGAAATTTCGTAGTTGTTGCGCTAACTATCTGGGTAAAGGAAAATTCAGTATAAACTTTAAGTAGGTACCACGAAATCTGTTACCTTCACGTTTCATATTCATTTGATCACAAACTAATTCTCAATTAAAAAATAAACAATGTTAAATAGTGACCAGCCTACTGTTTTGTGCTTGTTTTAATAAGACGTAAATATACTTTGTTGGCATTTACTAAGTACAATGATGATTTATGGCTGCTTAAACCCATAAAAAATTCAAACAATCTTTTTTGACAGCTGATTACTGTGATATCTTGATGAATCTCAATGTAACATTAATAATTCGCAATCTAAAAATCTAAGAAGAAAATGATAAATTGCTCTGTAATCTACAATTACAAATGCATTGGACCGATTATGAGTTCCGTGGACATATTATGTTTTACAGCTGGATTCTTGTGCAATAGCTTACGATAGAAAACATGAACTAATATTTCTTATCGTGTTATAACTCGAACAGGTCGCTGACACTCATATTACGTTTAGGCTTTAACAGTATCATAATAGGGTTGAAATTTAGGCCGCACGATGGTTTGGTTGGACAGTCGTAATACAGCAATCGCAAAAACTAGTCTCGCGATAGAATTAATAATTTCCGTTGCGATTGTGCGCGGGCGCAGGACGACACTGCGGCGCAAGCGTAATGCGCCTTTGTGCGCACCCAGATGACCAGTACTCGTGCATCTCGCTGGTACCTACTCGAGGTGCGCGTGAAAAACTATGATGAATGTCGGTGGCAGAAAAATCTACGACATCTTGTGATGTGAATGGGTACATTGACGATACCCCAGCGATGGTGGTGACAGTGTGAACCATTCAATTAAAATGTACAGATACAGATCCAAAGAATTATGATTAGTCATTGTCTTCCTTCTACTTATTAAGAATACCTACTGAGAATTGTATTATGCTCAATCGTGAATAAGTAGAATTCACTAATTTTGAGTCAGTGTATATACTAACATCGTGCTAAATGCCGTAGAAAAATTTTTTTTATGAGAAGATCTGCCATGGGGTATATGAAACTACAAAGTAACAATATATTATTAGCACGGCCAATTAATTTCCGATTCTGCAAATCGAAAAGCGACAACGAAGATATGGAAAACAGTTAAGCCAGTATAATAGGTTAAAATCGAAGATTCAATTGCTCGGAGCCGATGGGGCGATGACCTTAAGGTGCTGACGACTGAATGGGAGGCTCTGGTGGCAAATCTCGGGAAAGTATCTATTGGTGGCGACAGCTGCAGGTATTCAATTTGCTTAAGAATGTTTGCGCGACGTGACAGAGGAATTACAGCTTGTATTGTCACATGTAAGCTAAGAAAATTCTAGACGATGATATACATGAAATCGCTGTCCTACTTACTAGCTTAGACTGTTCTAACAGATGCGCCTGATGTAATTAATATTTGCCTTTAACTTAGTAAACATACACATCGTGACTGACATTAAGACCTTCACATGTAGAGATATCTTAAAAAAAGATAAAATCAAAGGGATTGGATATTTCTTTAGATGCATTTGTTTTCTTCCAATATATCACAGCATAATTTATGGCGAACTGCGTTCCGCCGACGAGTTCGATAAGATTGTCAACAGTTTGTTTTGCTGCGAGTCTGTTTCTCAAGTGGTCGCTACTGTACCAGTAGTTTATCTGTCGCACTTGACATTCTTTTACCGTGTGCATTAACTGAACACGTGTTAAAATCATCTTCAAGCACACAAAGACTGTTATTGGCCTATTTGTACATTTAGTAAGTCATCGTTTTATTTCAATTTTTGCTTATTCATTCATCATCATTATTAGCCGTAGGCCGCCTACAGCTAACAATCAAATGCATTTTTTTACCGACTTAGAATAAATGAGGTTATTTCCTTCAAGACTCAGTCGTTCCTTATTTGAGCAGTAATTAAGCAGGTCCCACGTTAGACCTCTGCGCCAGCTATCACAGTTCTTTGACTCGTACGTGCACAAATCCGAATAGCTAATTTCTTTCAAGATCATGTCGACAGCTCGGCGGAAGCGAGCGTAATCGCTCAATGGGAAAGGATGAGCTTTTTGCCGCCGCATCGTCGCTATGTCCGCTTCAGTTTTTCCCTCTCGCGTTACAGCAATTACATAAATTAGACATTACAGCACAGGACGATGACAGGTGACTTACGAACGATAATTGGAACCGATCGGATTGTGGGAACGGGATCGATATAACTCATTTTTATTACTTAAAACGATGCAAGCCCCGATACAGTAGCGATGAAAACACAACCGATGGACTTTTTCGATACAATTATGATTTATCACTTGAACTTGGCCTGTACTATTTGAAGATTCAATTCAATTTCAGGTAAAACGAATCATTGCGTAGACAAAAAACTATTCAGTTCCATTCACGTTTCAAGTCAAGTTTGACGACCGATTTGGCGCAGTGGTTAAGAAATTGGCTACTGCGCCAGAGGTCGCGGGTTCGATCCCCGCACATTACAAACATTTGTGTGCATGAACATGTCTGTTTGTAGTGGTCTGGGTGTTTTCTATGTATAATATGTATGTATTTACAAAAAAAAAGTATTTAAGTATGTTTATAACCGTTGTCTGGTTACCATAGTACAAGCTTTGCTTAGTTTGGGACCAGATGGCGCCGTGTGAAATGTCCAAGGATATTTATTTATTTATTTATTCAAATCCTTGTTCAAATCATAATTCTTGCCTTAAACATATGATAGACAGATAGCCATAGAAAGGACGATTGCCTTCGCCTTAGCGATTAGATCGTATATTCTGGATAACGTGAATTGCTTTTAGAAAGTCAGCGCTAAAATTGCTGTGTTCTAATAGGTCAAGATACACTTATATCTGAGTTTTACCATCATATATATTTTGACTATATTTCATAACTTTTGATTTCCAGGTGTTTGCTATCGTCTCAATAGGGCTGATTTATAGAGTAAGCTTTCATCAATGCAAGTTGAGGTGTTAATTTGTTCTGGCTGTAGCGCGCTATCGGTATCAGATCTCATCGATGACATTTGAGGCGTTGCATCAGCGGCCATTGTGCGCGCGCGCAACGTCTGTCCGCGCTGCTCCTTCGCCGGACACCGCCGATCAAGAACTATTGTCCGCCGATAACATTTGGAAATTCCTCACCAAATTAAATAGAAATTGGTCGCTCGCCTAATCATTTATTACAAAACCGTCTAAACAAGGCGATGGTCAATTAACGGATATTTTATTGCATTCAAAAAACGATCACGACGAGTTAATATTGACAGACATTTTTGGAGTTTTCGATGTCTGGTCTCACGGTGCTGTCGTTTGCGGTCGCGGTGTCAATTTCGTCAACATTGATCGCGACATGCGTAAATGGCGTATCATCATCCAATAATATTTGTCGGGCGGCAGCAAACAGCGGCGCGCTGTCGGGGGGCGCGCGGGCGGGGGCGCTGGCACCGAGTGCTCGGCAAACGCGTGTGTTTGCACAGCGCACACCTGGACCACTCTTGTTTTTCTAACGACGACCAGTTTTTATAACAACAAACTTTGGGATACGTTAATTTGAGCCTCGTTTTTCTAATACGGTTTATCCAAACATTGAAGGGACCACTTTGCACTTTAGAACGGACTATTGATTTGTTGGCATTGAAAAGTAGCGCGTGGGATTAGAGCAGACGGGCGCTGTTCGGCTAATAAAAGTATACACCTGTTATGGGCACTAGTCACAGCATTTGAATATCTGTTTACCAAAACATACTATATCTATTTCCTGATGTAGAGTTGTTTTTAAAGTAGTATTCACATTGTTCTTAATAAAATGGTACAACAACCTCGTCAATATTTTATTAACAAGGAATGTCTTTATCTCCACCCAACATAATATAACAGTTACTAAGTTTTGAATTTGAATTTGAATTTATTTATTTGCTTGTCACATGGTAAATTACAGGTGTTATTACAATTAAAAGTACATTGCACACATGACACCCCGTAGGGGCACCGCAAACCAATATTGGTAGGGAAATTATACAAAATAAAAAAATAGGTGATTATTATAAAAATTAAATAAAATTATCTATCACTCATGATCTTAAAAACTGCGTAGTCTCGCGCTATTGACCCTTTAAGACTCTTATAAAGCGCAGCCCGTCAAAAGCCGTGGCTCTAATAAGCATTACACGAGCGGATTAGACGACCACATGTCTGTACGTACACAAAACATCACCGCATTCACTGATATGCTCGACCATTCTTAGCCGATCTTCCGTTCTACATACTTTGAATGAGCTACGGAGTCAACTTACAATGGTAGTGTTACCTGAAGCTGACGTCGACTGTACTAATTAAGATAATCCTCTGCCATTGATGCGGGATGCGCCTGCGCCGCGCGACAATAATCCCGCGAGTTATTGAACGTCGACGCAGCCTTTCAATCCTCTATGACACCTACGCAAGCTCGCTGTACCAATGTTGTGAGAGACGATAACTCGTTGTAAGTAGGATGCATAACGAAATGAAAACAAAACTTTTGATAATATCTCTTTAGCATAAAGTAATAGATAAGGATTTAATTTTATTTATGTACGTTTATGTAGATACATATATTTAAGAAGTATTTTTGTAAGTATATGTAGTTAATTCTTAATTATTTTACTTTTTTGTTCTTTAACGCCATCGTAGCATTTAAACCATTTTCTACCATGACTGGTAGAAAATGCTTTAAAGCATTAAGTCCGCCATTTGTACTTCTTTGTGTGTGCAAAAAATATACAGTCACTAAGCACATTATACAATGAAGAAATGTTTAGACTTTTTTCTAGAAGCACGGCATTGACTACTTTAACTCTTTACTCATTTCACCAACATTGACTACTACATGTCTCATCGCATAGTAAGGTCCTGAAATTGGTTAAAAACAAGCTTAGCAAGGTACCACAACAATAGCTTAAGGTATTTAGTGTTCCTAAAATGTAATAAATGCCGACTAAGTGCCATAAGAGTAAAACCTTTCTGTAACAGATTTATTTGGCCCCTGCAGTATTAGCAACTATTCTTAGGGCTGGAACCGTCGTCACTTTTGTAACATAGTTTGTCATTTTATGGTACTAAATATAAGTATTCGTATTCTTATTCTTAATTTTAAATCGAGTGTGAGGAATGTGTAGGAGCTCAAAATTAATTCAAATAATCCAATCAACTCAAAGACCTCCCTGTGGTTGATGTTAAGTTGTGGTTGTTGCTCTTTCAAAAATCAATGTGCCTAATACCACAATTCAATACTTATCATCAAATGACATGATCCGACATATTTGAAAAGCTAATTAAGCTTGAATAACTAGAGTTAGGTCTTAAGTCACAGTACAAGTAAATGCGGTAGGTAGGTAAACCTGATTCACTGAACCTGCCTCTGACTGAGTACGAACTTTGAAGCCGTTTGATCAGCTCGTTTTGTTTATCTGTTGCACAGATACCTATTTTATTTGACGTACTTCAGAATTAAAACATAGAAGGATACATTTTTGTAGTACCTAGAGTTTCTGAGTACATCCACTTTGTGGTTAAGTGCATTTTCAATGGGATTAGCGTAAGGCCTGTCTAGACTAGACCGCTAGGTTCGTTTGTCTGTCCGTCTCACGCAATCACACAACATTATCGTCTCAATCTTCCCGTCTTGCTTAATTTAGCATTGCTAAATCCGATACCTAAATAAAAATAGAAATTAATATCGAAAAGGTCACATGGATTAATTTTGATACTAAGAAGAATTTTAATTGGGATTTCAAAACCCAAATACTGTTGTATACCCAAATAAGTAATGTTACAATGGTAGTTGACAATTATTTATGTATGTATATCATTCAGACTGGCAATAAATTAGCAAAAGGGTTGGACGGGTGTTTTCCTTAAATACCCAATAGGTACTCCATAGTTGTTAGTCAGTAACATTTAAATTGGTGTGTTACATAGAGTATCTGTAAATTGTGTTTTAATCAAGAGTTTAGCTGGTGTTAAACTAGCTCTCTTTTCTCGTATTGTGTAATGTAAAAGTAGCCAGTCTAATATACAAAATGGTCACGCATTTCAACTTACCTCAGTAAGTATTTGTCTCTCGCGCTGTCTTCGATGGAAGTGCGCGCGCGCAGCGAGCGTCACCCGCGGCAATTACACGCGGGTTAGAGTTCGTTAGCGAAGTTTAACGCTCTTTTAATCCCGAGTTGACTCCAATTAAGGCGCAAGACAAGTGTCGCGACGATCGAGAGAGGGATTTTACACTTACGGATAGATTTAGATCATAACGAAAGTATACCTCCTATAAAGGAACTGTAAGTCATAATACGGGACAGAGTCCAACAGTAATCTGTGACTGGACTTAGCTAAATTGCTTGTGTAGGGCCAGGCCGTTACCATGTAAGCTACCGCGGTGGTCTCGGTTGTGGCGAAGAGTAGGCTTTGGAAGTGTTAATTGAGTTATTTTATTAGGTTACTGACATTTGTTAAGTGTTTTGTAAAAAAAAATATGGGTGTCAAGGTAAAATAATATATTTTTAATATCCTTGCGTCTCTGTGTTTATGCGTTACGCACTATGATGATCAATTATTTTTTCTCTACACAATCAGGAGATATAGACCCCACTGGAGTGTAACCAAACACATTCCCCCTCACCCCCGCGCAACAATAGTGCTAATTGTGAGTAATCGTCATCGCACTCGCTCCATTTGTTCGACCGATATTTGTCAAGTTCATCTTGGCTCTCACTTGTCATCTGTTGTCATTTTTGCCCGATTAAATATTTGTGACCAAATATCGAACGATAATGAAGGATAATAATCTTAGAATACCCAATCCTCGGCCGACATTAACTATTACGCTGACAAAAAATAAGCACAAATTCATAATGCATAGTTTTATATAAATAGGTAATATTAACTTAAACGCATTTTATTATTATTATTATTATTTGTTTTTGATTGGAATAGTGAGGTCAATACTTGGATGAATAAACCACTGGATATGAAACGCAAGAGCGAATGTATGAAAACATCATCAACCAATTTTTGCGGGGCGGGGGGAGTTTGTCTTGTCAGTAATTGACATTTAGTGCGTGGAAGTGTCGATATTATTCTATCGATATGTGTTGAACGAATGAATGAACGAATCTTATGCAAAATATTTTTATTTTATTTTTAGTAACAAAACAATAATTATGGGCATGTTGAAATTAGAACAAACCATTAAACGAATAATTGAAACATAGAATATGTTTATAAACGGTCTGGCAAGTAACACTAACTAGAACTTCCTAAGTAAGACATTGTGAAACAGGCCGTAAATCCTCCAATGGTATAATAAAATCCTCTAATGGTATAATCTAGCAGAAAATGAGCTTACATTTCAAACTAAACTTCACAATTTCAAGGGATTCTATGCAACTTTCACTTATATAAAAGGTAAAAATGGTATTATTAATGGTATTCATTTTGCCTCTCTTCTGACGGCTTCGACCCACTTTGTTTTTCTTATTGGATCTACAGGAAATCTGAAATATTATTAATAGGATGTATTGTAATAAAATATGAAGTTTAAAATATTAAAGAAAACTGTTGTATTTTTAGGATTACTTTAATCTACTTTAGAGTTAATCACTTTACAGATGTATTATTTTATTTTATATTGTAAAGGAGGCGGTCGGCCCGCCATACATTGCTTGCCCCAAAAGTAAAAATCCATGCGTCACGACCAAAACTAATTTTATGGGTTCGTTTCTTCGCCTTATAAAACAATATAAAGTAATATAAGCCGTAAATAGCGGGGTTTTCACATAAAACGAAATAAAATGTCTTGCACAGGTCTTTCTAGATCATAGCGCCATCTGTGTCGAAAACCCGCAATCTAGGCCACCAAAACTAAAACATAGAAAACTGCCCCGCTAGGGTGCGTAACGCGTGAAAATAACGATGACGCAAACAATAGCCAACGAAAAGAAGTTCCTTGTCACAGTTTTTTTTTCAAGTTTTAGGAAGAGGTTGGTAGGTTTAAAGGTTAGTACCTATGGGAGGCAAACGTCATTTTCCTTCTTAAAATAGCGATTGCGAGCGCTTACTTATTTAACTAACTGCCAGTTCTATGACACAGTATTACACAATATGCCATTTCGTTAAGCGGTCGTCAGTTTGCTTATAGTGCTCGAAACCGCTATTTTCTGCCAAACACAACAATTGTTGGGGACAGGAAATTGTATTCAATCGTTGTCCTATTTTTTTCGTAGATTTATATGCCGCTAGATAAAAGCAAAGTAAATTAACAATATTGTATTAAAAATTCAATATATTTTTTGCAAAATGATATAGTCAAGTCTCTTAATGGTTTTCTTTACTCAAACATAAAACGACTCTGGGGCAATTTACGACCGTATCCTTTATGAGTACGTTTATCGATATCATTATCGACAATTGTCAAGCACAATTAAAACTAAATTGACAAGGAAACGAATGGTGAACGTACGATAATCCTACCAAATGAAGTATGCGTCATCTTGTTGATTTTGCTGTAACTGACCACAACTTTTTTAATTAGCAATGTAACTTTTCTCTAGGAAAACACATTTTACTATTTTAAGAAAAATTACCAGCTTTATTGGGATACAAAGTTACTTACGAATGAAAAGAAATATTTTTTGTCGTGCCGCTATAATTTTTACACAAAAATACGGCACATTTACCCATTTTTTTCTGCAATGTTTCTCACCGAGTTCTGTCACCGTACTGACAAGACGTCACATGAAATTGAGGCTAAAATGCCCAATTCGTTGCCGAGGGGGAACAAGCGAAATTTCCTGTCATTGCGCGTCCAGTGGTTTATTCGTCCAAGGGTCAATACAATAAGTAGTTTCGATGTTCAAATAATTTGTAATTTATTAAGTACTGTTGTCCTGACTTGTTGTCTGCTATACTAGCTAGCAGTGTGAAGATTATTGACTGGCAATTAATGCTTACAGCATTAATTTTAACTTTTGTATACATTTTTCTATAATCATATTTTATATTATTGAATACATGAAACTATTTATTCAGTGTCACAAAAATCTATTGCACAATCTAAGGCCACAAACCACAAGCCGCTGGCATTGGAGCGGACGCGGACAGGATTAAAGTATTCTCCGAAGTCCTTTAACAGTAATTAATAGAGATGTGCCGACTATGACTTTGGCCGACTAGCCGACTAGCCGACTAGTCGGCAGCAAAATGGCCGACTAGTCGGCCGACTAGTCGGCCAGGCCGATCATTACTTTCGGTAAAATCCGGGTGACGTCGGAAATGTTCGTGAGCGCGCTCTCGGCTCGTAGAATTGGCGCACGGCCGGCGCCCACGTGGACCTGTCAGGACATGTTTTTGTTGACGTCGTTCATTCTACGTCATTAATTATTTGTAAACATAAAAACCGGCGTTTTATTGGTGTTTAATGAAATAAAGAATATATAACGTTCAATTACTAAGCTAACACAGTGCAAATAATTGAATTAATAGTGAAATTAACTTTTTTTGACGAATTGGAGGGAGAAGGTAGCAGTAAAGTGAAGTGCAACAGTGTCAAGCAGTTATTTCTCGTGGTGGTCAGGGGAAAAAGGCAAATACTACGAGCATGACAAATCATATTAAGTACAAACATTCACAACTGATGCCTCAACTAGGTTCTTATTAATCCTTATTAATTTCGAGATTGAATAACTTTGGGATGTCAAAGGAAGAGTTCCTATTTTTTATGTTATAAATATAATTGAACCTACTTATTACCAATGATGATTTGCTTTAGCCTATATGTTGTTATTTTATAAAAGGTTAAAGGAAGGGTTTCTGTTTAAATTTTCTACCAATTATTAAATTGTATTGTAAACTGAAACTGTGATTCTTATAATAAAAAATAACAAGAGTAAAGATACAATTTAATTTCAACCACTCTATTTTTAAGCATATTATCATGAGTGAGAAGCGGGCCGACTAGTCGGCGGATTTAGCCGACTAATCGCCGACTAGTCGCCGACTGCAAAAATGGCCGACTAGTCGGCTTTACCGACTAGTCGGTACATCTCTAGTAATTAAGCATTTGATAAGCTGCGTCCGCGCCGGTCTAATGCGATTGGGATAATTCCCAAGGAAATAAACCACATTATGATTATACTTACATACTGACTTCGTTTTTTATGGACTGACAACATTCAAACGTCCATGTAATTTTAATCCGTTTATTGCAATATAAATGCATGTATAGCTCAAAATAATATGTCATTCATATTCATCATTTGTACACAAACTGGACAAAAGATGTAGTAAATAAAGAAGTACCATGCATTTTGAGCATATAGGTAGAAAATGAGACGTGTCGAGTCAAATATCTTGTCGTATTAATGCTTTTTTACTTTAAACTATGTATTCAATCAAGGAAATGAATCATCGAAGCAATTTATATCCCCAAATCATACTTTTTACAAGTTCGTATTTATTTCGGAATTGCCTTGACTGTTAAGCAGTTCTGCCTTTGAACGGTTTAGCAAATTCGTTTTGCGATTTTGTAAAATTCACTCAACAGATAAGCATTTTTTTTTAAGCAAGATTTTTGGCAAGCTCCAATGTGGACTGTGTTTGCGGTGTAGTGCAAACTATGGCACACTTAACATCGTGCCCGGCGTGCCCCAAAACCTGCACGCCAGCGGATTTAATGAAATGCAGTCGATCCGCAATACAAGTGGCTGAATTCTGGGCTGCTACGTTGTAATTTCTCCATTATAATTCCTCCATATGGGTTTCCATCGACACGCTAAGAAGAAGCATTGGACTACACGTGTGAGTGAAATATAAATACTTGTCATGTTTCATAACTTGCATCGCAATGCCAATTTGGCGACTCAACCAGTTGAGTGGAATTTGAACCACGCTGAACTGCCTGGAACTAGAACGGATTAAAAAGCATATATCGCAGTACGTCCCCTATGGTATTAGTTTCCCCAACAAAAACAGAGTATTAACCAGATCGTGTATGAATGGCCGCACCGGCTCATCGGCTCCCTGCGCACGCACGCAGCTCGCGCCCGCCGCGGTGCTCACGCGCAGGCATGAGATCGTTACAATCGGAAACTTAAACCAAAAGTAAAATTTAGGGACCTGACTTTAACTGCTTGTTAAAAGCTGAGTCCTGATGTGTTTTATGACATTACTAAGCCATGTAAAAGAAACCCCTTTCAATTTCCAATTCAATGTGTTTTATACTTTATACTAGTAGTTCTATGTGACGTATTACTTCCCACTTTAACCAAATAAATTAAAAGTATACATCAAACCACACCACCACAATACAAATGAATGATCCTTTAAAAACAAGAGTTTTGTACGGAACAGTTATACCACATTACACATTTTACGCTTTTGTAAAAGCTCTTAGACTTTAAAATATGAAAGAAAACGTTATTAAGGCCCATCCTCGTACAAACGAAGTCGCTTAAAATTCTCAAAATGTAATAAAATTATAAAAAACTACGTCATTACGTGTTGTATAATTAATAATGACAAAATATCTTCTTCCGCAAATTGAATAACGGCTTGTAAACGAGCAATTTTCCTGGAATGGCCCGCGTTAAAGGGCCACCGGCGTAGGACATCAAAAACCTAATTATGTAAACGCTTCCTGACCTCCAAGTTTCTGCCTGATGGAGTAATTCAGATCCTCAGGGTTAATGACCCGGAGGAAATAGATGTTGCACCCCCCGAGGCGCGAATGTGGTTTAAGCAAGTTTGCACGTCGTTAACATGAAAGATATCCTTATTTGATCCAAATATTTCTTTTGTAGAATTTGATTGGTCAATATACTACTTATCACTAATGGTTCATGCTCATGCCATTGAATTGATGATACAAAAGAATTAACGTTATCTATTATGATAATGCAGGATTGCGTTCAATTGATTGATAAATACTATGTCCAATTGTCCTGTAGATGCAGTCAGTGTATCATACATTAGGCTCTTTTGCGGTGTAAATGCACATTTGTTATTTCCCACGGATCCACTTACGGCCATCATTCGCCGTCATAAAGAGAAAGCATCGGAATGAAGCCGCAACATCTCTCGCTCCGAAAGTACTTGTTCTGAAATGAAGTAGATTCGACACAACCAGTTAGCTAAAAATAAACAGCATTCGGCGTGCGTGCTACGGAGTACCGCGGGGTGCGAGGGTGGGCGGGGAAGGGGTGGGGGGCTCATTAAACCGGTCTCCGGAACCAAAAGAGCTCAATCCTGGACCCTGTGGCCATTCCGCTACCAACCACCGCTTAACTCATCCGCGCAAACAAAGAAACACCTGTTTTGGGTAGTCATTTACCGGTCAAACCCTTGGCAGGGTAAAATATTACCAGGTGCTTGAATTCGTTTGTATTCTTAAAGTACCAAGCTTGCCAAAGATAAATCTTGTGACATTTCGTTCTCAAAATAAGCATTTTCTTCTTGCGCCCTGGTATAGGTAATAAAATCCACTATGATAACTCATTTTAATTTTTAATAAATTTACTTATTTTAATTTTGATTTCAAATGTACTAACATATTTTATAAGATATGTTACTAACACTCTTTATGGGCAATACCCGAAATAAATTATTTTTATTTTTATTTTTTAAATATCTGATTCGGTCACCCCTGATTCTTTTCGGCGTGAAATACTCGGACGTTTGCATGGAACGTTTGTCTAAAATCTAAATTTAAGTAAAGGTTACATAAACCACTTTGTCAATAGCATGATAATGACGCAACATTTTCGTAATTCTCTTCTCATCACATGAGATAAGTACATTAAAGCAGAAACAACGTAATCGGTAAGTAGCAAGTGTTTTGTAACCCGATAGGTCTTATAACTTCGCATTGAATTGAGCGGAAGGAACAAAAATCTCAGGATGCATCTTGGAACCTGCACCGATGCGTGCGTCTGCGTGCGTGTGCACACGTGAGTGCATGTGTGCGCACTGCACTTGTCGCGACCGGTTTGTTGCCGACCCTCGACCACCGACGCACTCATTCAATTTGTCTAACATACCATACAGCGTGCACTGTTTTCCATCAACATCATCCATCATGCCCCCGACTATCGAGATGACGATTTCTCGAGATTGCTTTCATGGTCTTTGCTTGTTTGTTTTCTGTTGCGCCTTATTTCTTTTGTGTTCTTGATGGTTGTAGAGGTACATTAGCGTTAAATATGATCAAGTTTTCATTTTTAACCTTCACCATCACGTTCTTCTTACCTCAAGTTTATCCTCTGTTCAATAGCCAATTGAGCGATTAGTCGTGTCTTTTGCTTGCAACGCGCGAGCGCAGGTGTCTCGGGCGAGGAACTGTCGACGCTCGTGATCCCCGCGGGCTGTGGGGCAGCCGACCGCTTTGCTGACACTGATTATCTTCGTGCAGAAGGTATATTCGATCTTTATTTATTTGCCTAACCCCGTTGGTGCACCCTAACATGCACGCTCATTCTCAAAGGTAACGTCGTACATCTTTTTGAGCAGTAAGATTATGAAATAAAAACAAACGCTAAGTGTTTTTATTTCATAATCTTACTGCACAAAAAGATGTACGACTTTATTTTACAAATATTATCTGCCAGTTAGGTCATGCTGCCAATTCACATTTTGTGTTTATCACTGATATTGTAGGTAGAGTTGATTTTTGGTTATTTTGTGTTGTCTCTTTTCTTCTTATTTGAAACTTTTCAGGCTACCTAATTAATAGTCCTGTACGTTGGCCAGTCACAACGACTAACCGACTGCGCGGTACATATTATAGTGCACAAGTGTGTGCACAGACACAGGTGCACTCTCTATTCCTTTCACTCCCATAGCCCGATGGGACAGCAATCTGAAACGACCGAAGAGAGATCAGGTGCAGGACCAACGGCTTTACGTGCTTTTCGAGGCACGGGGGTGATCCGAAAAACCCAAGTAAGTACATATTTTTGGCCCGATCCGGGGATCGAACCCGGGACCTCTGGCGCAGCCGTCGCTTTAAAATGCAACCCACTAGCCGCTGCGCCACCGAGGCAATCAAAACCTAATTAGTTGTTTAATATGCTCTTGTTTTTTTTTTGCTGTATGTCACTAGCATTTTATATGTCAATAACCTTACTTTGTGTCTTCTCTCTTTATTAAGATTTCAATACCCTTCTTATAGTGTAAAAGGTTCTTTCCTTAAGGGCTGATCACACTTAAGTAAAGTGGAGGGGCTGATAAATTAAAACTTAATTGTTTCACTGATTTTGTACATAAATGAGCGAGAAGTGCTTTGTTGCATAGCAACAACCAGAGTTAAATTACTGACTTGCCACGTAACTCATTACGTGTGATTAACAGCCGGAAAGGAGTGGACCCTCTACACTATGCTTAAGACGCGCGTACTCGGTCGCCCGCGGGTAGGTCGCGCTGTGCCTCCTCACCACTACGCTCCCCGTTATTTACCCCGGGCTCGGAGGCTTTCCCAACTGGCAACGACACTCCCTTAAATCAAAATTAAACAGGCGTTTATATGTTTTAATCCGGAAAAAATTCCAATTTATTCAGTTGGATTTAATTATAAGCTGTGAAAGCTACCATATGAATACTTAACTATTTTCACTTGTAATAACTTATACATGCAAACAAAGCTACAAGCCAGCCGCCTCTGACGAATAAAAACCCATATTAATTCTAATCACGTTTTATATACGGAACAATTAGACGTTCTCAGCACTTTCTCCGGTGTCCGGCGATTGTACCTCTAAGTTATTCGAGTATTTGTCATGCACGTTCGTAATAATTAAATTAGTGGGTATGAGGTGCGCAGACGCAGCCGCCGCTGTATTTTAATTAAACCTGCGCTCCCTCGCCCCCTTTCCTCCTCCCTTCCCCGCAAACCTCGCGCCCTCCACTTTTATGCCCAGGGTTCATGGCTGCCTCAATCACGTCTCACATCGCTGCCATAAGTTTAAAACGAAAGCCCGAGACGTAAGTGTGAGATTGGCGTGGAGCTTTTGAGAGCTTTTGTAACAATGGGTGAAGTAACAAGTTCGCGAGCGCCATGTACCAAACTTATTTATTTACTGGCTTGTATACTTCGTGATTCGATTAAGATTTCATTTTGTTAAGGCTTGCTATTATACGTTTTTAGTATTAACGTTCACTGATGCTGGAGTACATTTAATTGATATCTAGTTCTTAAAATTTCCCTTACCTACCCTTTGCGTTACTTTTATTAAGAATTTTATTCACAGCAATACAATAAATAATTCAACTATTAACAATTAAAACGAAGAGTAGCATAACATAGTGAATTAAATCTATTTTATGTACCGTTTTACAATCCATTTCACGCACTTTATACATTAAACAATTTCACGAACCATATAATTGTAATTGTGATTTCCATGACGTAATAAAAAGTGTTGAGAAACAGCGTCGGGCGAGGCCTCGGGTCGCAATTAATCGTGCATCAAAGCGATTCGATAATAACGATCCAGTTAAATTCGATTCGGGACCGGTTCGGGACGAGTCGCACGGGACAACGACGACCGTGATGCGAGAACAGACAGATGATGAATGATGTACGAATACGAGAATTGTCACTGAAAAGTATGGTGAATCCAACGTTTTCAAGTTCATGGATTTAAAATTTATTGCTCCGAATTACTGAGCTTCATTCAAAATTTTAAATAACTTTGTGATCAATTTCGTAAAAAAAAACATAACGAACGTTCTGTGTTTCGGAAAAAAGCAAAGCTTTTAATCAGCTCTAAGGTTCTCATTATTAGGTATTAAAGACATATTCGTTCTTCTCTTATCAAAATAAAATAAACTTACAAGTTCCTTATAATGCGTTTATACGGATGACGACCCCAAAAGAAAATGCTGCCCGCTTTATTTACACTGTACATACAAACTCTGTGCCACGGCTGAATGTCAACGTAATGTGGTTAAACCGCGGGCTTAATTACTGCGGGTGATGCGCATACTCAGGCGCAGGTGCCGCTGACATCACGTGACGTAAGACAACGGGACTACAGGACTGTCCTGTTCTGCGGATCCTAAAAGACCGCTTTGACAATTCTCCTAAGATTCTTTTTATGACTCGGATAGGATTCATATTCGGGCAATTCATTTATTTGACAGTTTGTAACGAGAAATCTTAAAAAAGTTCAATCAAATATAAGAATTGCTTCAGCACGAAAATGTGTCAAGTAGCAGATCCATAAATAGTTACTGAAGAGCAACATGTTATAATTCAGCTTTCCTGTAATATAGATCCAGCCTGGTTGGTAGAGTTGATGCTTTATTATGAGATACTGTGAAATTATCGTCATAATTTTTACTTACCCTCATTTACTTGTAAGTTGAGCTGTTTTATTATCAATTGTATTTTGAAGACTTCACTTTTTATTTTTAAATCAACGTAGATCTTTTAAAAGGGACACTAAAAATATAATTTATACAAACATGCTTGTGCATTCTGCAATGATAAGAAACGAACAATAGACTGAACTGAATTGTAAGAACATAAAATTCAGAGTATTAAGATACTACGACTTTATATGTTTTATGTAACGCAAAGTTCAAAAACAGATATAGGGCCCACAGCAATACTAATTACATTTTAGCTATAGTTTCCCTGCATCAGCTTCTACAGTAATTTGCTAAACAGCGCGATTGTTCAGCATCCATCGTCAGCTATTACCGCTCAAAGGGCGCCGCCCGCAAACCGCCCATCGCTGACGCTCGTAACGCATAACGCGGGGAATGTAAAAATTGCCCATTGTACTCCGCTGCCTACAACCGGAGAGGCTTGAGGCCGCGTTTGATGATGATTCGATCCTGCTGCCTGATGTTGCTATATGCTTCCTGGTATAAAGCTTAATCTGTTTTTCAAATCTACATCTGGAGGTAAATTGAAATTGAAAGAACCGTTGTAGTAACATTTCAATGCATTGACTTAACCTTTGTAAAAACATTTTTTTTTATTGGATGACTACAGAGGAAAAAGCTTTGCTTTAAAAGGGCATCCTATTAGCTTGTGATATTCTATAGAATTTGAGAGCATTCTTGTAAGAAATAAAAAAACTCTTGTAAAATTTACAATAGTTCTTTATTTCTCTTAATGATAATGATATTTCACAATAAAATTAATTTAATTTCAAGGGTTTTGCGGAAACATCAAATAACCGTCGTCGGGATAATTTAAAAATGTCAATGAATTTACGAATGATTAAAGCTTATTAAACAAGTTTCTAATAAAATAGCATATGCAACAAGTGTCTGTGAAATACGTCATGGAAAAAAAACCTGAAAAACACACATCTTACCACAAAATGTGGTTCCTTGTCCAAATTTTTATTTTAATGATTTAATTGCCTCGGTGGCGCAGCGGTTAGAGGGTCGCATTTTAAAGCGAAGGCTGCGCCAGAGGTCCCGGCTTCGATTCCCGGGCTGGGCCAAATATATGCACCTGGATTTTTCTGTTCAGAAGTTCTCAGGGAAGCCAGAAGTTTGGAAGTTGGCGGTGTTTCAACCCCCGTGCCTCGGAAAGCACGTAAAGCCGTTGGTCCTGCGCCTGATCTCTCTCCGGTCGTGTCAGATTGCTGTCCCATCGGGCTATGAAAGTGAAAGGAATAGAGAGTGCACCTGTGTTTGCGCACACACTTGTGCACTATAATATGTCCCGCTCAGTCGGTTAGTCCTTGTGACTGGCCAATGTAGTCGAAACCGGCTAGGGGACTATTATTATTATTACATTTGGTGAATACGAATACACCTTTCCCACAGCGCAATCGAATTTCCTTTGCTGTTGGCGGCATATGCGTATGCGTTACACTAGTGCTTGAATAAGTGATGACATCACGAATATCGATAAAACGTCGATAAATTGTCTTGTAAACACAAAATTTTATGGGAAAATTGACAAAAATGCTTTATATTTGTGAAAGTATACCTACGAGTATGTTATATTCGTTGGAATTTTATCTGGTAAGGAGGAGGAGAAGGGAATAGTTCGCATCTACCTCACAGGGCTGCTAGGTCTACCGGCCCATATAAGTGATGTTTGGTATCGTTTTCGTATAATGCAACGATGGGCAATTCATTTTTAAACCTCGTTTTCACTTAAGCTATAAAGGAATAGGGAATTCGATAAAAAACGCGAATTACTTTACACATGCGGAGCCTTTACACCTAAACTATTAATTTTATGAAAAATCTTGCTGTTCATTAATCGTAGAAAATGGTCTCTACTTTAATAAAAAAAATTCATAGATGTTTGCAATGTAAAATTAGCAGAAACTTTTCGTTTCTACCTTGTTTACTTTTCCTAGAAATTATGGTCATCGCAATCTGCCTTACATTAGTGAAGGAATTAGTAGGTACCAAAAACTGTTTTGATACCTACGTTAGATTGGTAGCATTACAATTCGTCACTAGGGCCATTATTACTCTTGATACACTCGACCACACGACCGACGAGCTCGTAACTCCCTGCGCTTGCGCTTTATTTAAGGAATTATAATCTGCTCGTACGTGTAATTTGCGTGAGAACCGCCAATTCGCGGCATTACACTGAATACCAGATGGGCATATTTTCATACTTCAATAATATGTATTAAAACATATTTCAAGGTAATTTGTATTTAGGTTTTATTGTTTGCGTTTAGTTAAAGCCTTCATTTGATGTTATATAACGAAACATTCATGATCGTTTATTTAAATTTAGAATTCCTGTAAAGTGGAATTGAAACATCTTAATCTATTGATTTCATAAAATCCAAACTCATACTTTTTGAACAATGCATTTGTGAACACTGATGAGTCATTTTGTCATGGCGTATTCCAAGTAAGAAAGTATTTCTCCATTTTTTTTGCAGGCAGGACTTTTGCTTTTGGCACTTTCATTTAGCCTTCAACGCAAAAACATAATCCTGACACTCACGTCTGTTACCGGTCCTAATGTAGAGCATGCGGTAATTGAGCCTCGCGGTCGTTCACCGCACGGCAGCCGCGCGGTGCCTGCACGTTAACACCGAATCAACCCAAATCGAAGCTTCTAGAAAGCCACTTCTTAGAAACAATGACTGAGTGCTCAAAATAAGCTGAATCTATTAACAATAAGTAAAACGAAAGCAGTAAACATCGGAATAAAGTGCTAATACCAAATATTATTATCTTACTCTTCTCATAGTCGTGTGGGGTGAAGATATCACCTTTCAATAATTTTAGACAGCTGGTTTATTTCTAATAGCTTTTTGCAGGACACTTACAAGCTTATTTTTCTTTCAAGTATAAATCATCATTACTTACCATAATGCCTGATCATTTATAATTGAAAAAAAAACTCTGTTATAAATGTTGATCTCTATTACTCTTTCTATAATGTTAATATATAACATCATCAGCTGCTATTATAGAGTTTACAAGTCCACGCATCTATGTATATGCTGACTAGAGGGTCGCTGACTACAGCTCTATAGAGATAGCCTATTATTATTTTTGTAATTTCTGATATTTACTGCAGAAGAGATAGCTGTCATTTCAGCCTATATAACGGCTTTATAGTCGGCGATAGCGGCGCGCGCGCACTTAATCCGCCCGCGACTCCTAATAACTTACAATAACAATTTTATAACTGACGTTCATGGTGTCGCGATGACTTCTGCCTTATCAGATAAAAAGCTTTATATCCTCGCCCATAGAGTTGAAAATGTTTTAACGCTGCGCGGGAGTGTCAGAGGGCGACAATTTGTGAAGTTGTCTCGTTTGGGGCGTTATTTATCGCCGGCCGCCGCCCGCTGCTGCCTAAATAATAATGTTTTTAATATACCGATTCAATAATTCCAAGAATGAATAATACAATGTACCCGAATCGTATCAAAGACACCAATTTCAAACTTTGGTACTAAGCCCGTCACGTTTTAATGGTACTGTCGAACGAATCAGAGCTTTTTGAATACAATTATTTGTGAGGCCATGAAATTTTAAAAAGTGTGTCATACGTAAGTAGTAAGAAGTGCCATTTGTGTTAGAGAGGCTTGGTTTTAACAAACTTTTTATTACATAATTTTCTTACATTTTATTTAAATGTACCTACTAGAAGCAACCTAATCAATGTGACAAAATATAAGAAATCAAGGTGACCAGGGTGTTTGTAGAAAATAGGGGAGCTATTTTGTGTGTATTAGATGGTAATCAGATATAAACAATAGAACAAACTCTCGATGCATGCGTGATTTAGCGTGCGAGGGCCATCGTCGTCGTGACGTCGGCGCGGGCGCAGCGGCTGCTGTCGATACGCTATCTGCGCGCGACGGATGTGTCTCGGGATACCATCTCGAAACTTCCGCCCATTTATCTGCCACGTCTCTGCGGGA
The DNA here is from genome assembly GCA_963584085.1 of Pyrausta aurata. Lineage (NCBI taxonomy): Eukaryota > Metazoa > Arthropoda > Insecta > Lepidoptera > Crambidae > Pyrausta > Pyrausta aurata. The sequence continues at coordinate 2,096 of OY757271.1, read as the reverse complement.
CCCCCTACATGCCCCCCCCCCCCCCCACATACTACTGACTTGTGCCCGCCGCCGCGTGCGCATGCAAATCCGCTTTCTACAGTGACATCAATTAAAATCCAGTCTAATCCATAAATAAATAAGCAACAAAAAATATGGGCTAATTTGGTGCGCAATTGAAATATTGGTGGAGTTTTTTCCGAAACTAATTAGGGAAGATAGTGTGGTGGTTTTTCTCTTACCTTCCACACTGCTGTTTAAGATTCCCGCCTCTTGATGCCCAGTCAAAAGCCTTTCCCGATATACTATATCTTCTGCAGTACTATAGATGGGCGCTTACCCGGTAAAAACCCAGTCAGTTATATACACTGTGTCCTAGCATGTCGTAACAAAACTTTAAGGGAAATATCTGCATTGAAGTTCATCGAGGAAAATACCCCTTATGGGGCGTTATTACAAAACATGCAGTGATTTTTTTGATTTTCATGCCACAGGATCGTCACTAAATATTGTAGCTTTCAACAGAGGAGCATATCCTACTGATTTCCCAATACATTCTGATAATCCTGCCGCCGTTTGGTCTCTGTAACCTATCGTTTTGAAATTGACCTACTTAATATTTTAGGTAGGTAAGTCCATAATGTTTCAACAGAACATCTAACTATGAGATATTACTGTACACTACTGAATAAAACAATATTCCATTACTCAACCGTATAATAAATAATAAATAAATAAATAAATATGCGCCAGACAACACACCAATTGTCTTGGTTTCGAACTAAGGAATTTTCTTCCTTGTGCTACGAATACCAGACAACGATAATGACGGGGGCGTCTCCCATAAATACTTAAATACATATAAACATCCATGACTTAGGTACAAATGTTCGTGCTCATCACACAAACATTTGCCCCTTGCGGGATTCGAACCCGATAATACTCACATTACATTTATCAATGACGATGACTCTACATTTCAACATATTAATTAATGCTCTAAATAATAATTAGCTATATATAAAACTGCCCCGATAAAATCACACAGTAATTCTGCTTAAATTGACGCTAACACATAGTTTACTAATGATGCTTCCGTTTCTGTTTTAATTGAACAATTAACACTTATGAACAATCAAAAGTCTTTCGGGTTTAACCAACTGCGATGGTACACTTTTCGAAACAATTTTGAATTTGACTTTAATATTTCATTTAATTAAATCTCAGGAGTGACTTAGCGAGAAAAAATAGGTCCATAACGAGATATAATGAGGCGACTGTATGCGTCTAATGATCATAATGTTGTGAGTCGCAGGAAATTGTTTCAATTGCTGACAATTAAAACTAAGAGCCAGTTTTTATTCCCACTGCCATAAACGACGTGATAATAAACTGTATGCTGTATAAATATTGCTGTGCTAATGATTCTAACACGCGTATGCGCTCTTTACGGGCGGGACTCTAACATAACTTGTAATAATACTTACTATAGCCTACCAGCGCTGCAGCGTATACGGTGACATTTGTGTGATGGAGCGTCATAAAGGTATTTTGAGAACCTTTGACACAGCGCAGCTTTCTAGTAAAAGCGGCGGGATGCGCGTACGCAGCGGCTGTCAGATGCACAATGTTCCAAATTTCGTGCGGGCACTGATTGGCCCACAATAGCCCTCGTTACGCGCCTTACACACGCGCATTACCTTCCCTATTCTAGGACTATCAGACCTTCACCAAACACAATCGTAAACACGACCATTGAATTACTAAATCAAACTTATTCCACTATTCCTGTGAATTTTACTAGTTAGTATATTTATTTGTTTACGCAAATTAATTTAAATGTAGGCTGATACTACGTAATATAATATGGTTTTTAATAGTCATTTTATCTACATTGTTTACAAATAAAGGTGACACGTAATAATATTGCAATAGGTATTAAATATTACTAATCTTACGCAGTAGCAATTTAAAATTACAATCGAGAGACTAATCATTAATGCTTATCTGACACTGTTTAAAAGAAGATCACGATTTCTAAACAGTGACTTAGAAATTGCCAAATCAAGATTTTGAACATGTATCATTCTGAGAATATCATTATTATACCGTATTTT